>JAVJGI010000039.1:1551286-1567096 GCA_035590275.1 Ibycter americanus | reverse complement strand
AGGAGCCGGGCTGGAAGCCGGGGGGCGCGGGGGGCCGCTGGCCCGGCGGCGATGGCAGGTGGATCCCGCCGGGATCCCGTGGTATCCCCACGGGCATAGGTTTGAGTTTTTCTCTCCTAATGCCAAGTATTTAAAACCTCTAGAAACCAATGATTTGACAATCAATGATTGCGCGATACTTTCAATTTGAATATTCAAAGGCTCCACAAAATGGGCTATCTTTTGGTGAAACCCAGCACATCCCCATCTAGCAGAGGGTCTGGGGGAACGGTGTGCAGCGGGGCCGCCCTGCCCGCCCTTCGCTTTTGGGACATTTCCCGGGTTTTATCCATCCTGCCCCGAACGCAGCCGATGCCTCCAAACCGACTCCGTATTTTCCCCTCGGATGCCCAGGCCGGGCTCCAGCCCTCTCAGATTTCATTTGCTACCTGCAGAGAGGGCTCTGCAAGGGACTGAACCGCTTTTTGCACGTTTCGCCACGTTTTAAGGCTAAATACTAAGGTTTTGGGCCAACCTGGCCGTGGGCAGGCCTGGTGTAACAAGAGGCCGCCCTTGGGAAGCTGAAGCTCCCTGACCCCGCTCCATCCCGCAGCGCCGCCTTCCCTCTGCCCTCCTGCCGGGCTTACGTGGGCTGCTTTTGCCTGTTTTCCCCTAATTCAGACCATTCGCTCACTGCACACATCGGCCCCTCTCTCCTGACACGCTCCGACTGCCCTGCACGCAGCCAGAGCCGGGGTTTCAACCTGTGGTGGGATGACACCGGTTTTGGACACCCCCCCCTCACTGTATGACACCGATGTCGCTGGGGCTTTTAGGCTGTGTTGATATTCCCCCCCCCCCAGCACCGCAGGCTGTGCCGAGCCCCAGGAACAGCGGGCTGAAGCAGAGACCGGGCCAGGCTGTTAATCATCTACCAGCAGCTGGGTTTGGCTATTGGCGCCGCTGAATCTTTTCCTTCAAGTTGAACAAATACGCCGGATTTCTGTGAGGAGCGGTCACAGCGGCGACGCCGTTCCTCGCGTGGAAATGGGCTCCTGGTAGGCTGAGCCTTGCATCCGCAGGGATGCTGCCCAGCTGGAGAGGAGCCCTCTCCCCACTGCCTGCGATGCTGCAAGGAGCGTGCTGCAGGAATTGCGGAGCGGGGGTCGCGGGGGGCTGCCCCTGCTAAGTGGTTTGGGATCTGAAGCCCTTGTGTTGCTGGGGCTGCTTCCCGCATCGGTGGCGGGTGAGGCTGCGGATGCCGCGCCGGGGGTTGGCACCCCCAGGAGCCAGGGTGATGTTACCTCTGTAACCAGAGCCCGCAGAGCAGAGCACGCAGGCTGCCCTGCTCCCGAGCTGCACGCCTGAAGGAAACACGAAGCATCCACGCTCAGGGCGTTCCTGCATGTCCCGGGTTCCCGAGCATTTCCAGGCTCTCGGAGACCCTGCCTTGGTTAAGAGCCAAATCTCAGAGTGGGTCAAACACTTTCAAGACAGCTCCAAATAATTCTGCCCCTGCTTCTCCCTCCGAGCCTGACGGGAAGACAGCCGGGCTGACCCTGGTGTCCCCATCCACGCACGGCCCTCAGAGAAGGGACACCCTCGAAGAAGGGTGACCACCTTGTCACTTTGCCCAGCGGCAGCTCCAGGCAGCGATTCAGCCTGGCAGCGTTAGCTGCAGCGTGGAACAAAGCTGTGAGGTCGTGCAGGCATCAGGTTTGGGGGCACAGGGGCTGGATGTGGGGCAGGGAGAGCTGCCGTCACCCCGAGATGCTCTGGGGCTCCTTGCCCTGCCCTGGCCCACGGTCGGGGGAGCAGCTCTGGCTGAGCCGTGCCACCCTGCGATGCTCCACGCGTGCCGTGGCGGGAGCCTGTGGTGCCCATGGACCACACGGGGGGCAGCCCCAGCTGCTGGCCCCTTCCCTGGGCTGAGCTTTCCCTGTCCCTCCAGGGCCTGCCTAGCAAAAAGCAGGGTGCGACGCTGGGGCTGGGCAGAGGCGAGATCGGAGGCACGGAGAGCCGCTGGAGTTTGCTTTTCTGAGCAGGTCTGGACGAGGCTGGGGAATCAGGAAGCTTTGTGTGGGACCCCGGGCCAGCCAGAACTGGAGCTGGGTGCTCCCGGCCGGCCGAGGGGGCTGGGGCTCCAGGGGTTTGGCCCCCAGGGGAGGCTGGGCAGGGTGCAGAGCCGAGCTTTGCACCGCGGCTGGGGCTCGCCCGCAGCTGTGACCCTGGGATGGCTCCAGGGCCAGCGCAGCGAGACCTGTGGGTGGGCACCCTGCCCCTGCCACCCGCTGCTCCGGTGGGCTGCGGACCCCCATGGGGCCGTGCTGGACCCCTGGATGGGCTCTGCCGGGCACGTTGCACCAGGGCTGCTGGTGCTCCGGCTTTTGCGGCTGCTTCTCAGCTGTGCTGGGGGGGCTGGGAGGGAGATATCTGTCCCGGGGCAGCCTGAGCAGAGCCTTCCCTTCTGGGGCAGCTGCCAAGACCCCCGGGAGCGCTCGTTCCACCCGCCGATGGCAGAACATACCCTGGGTGGTTTGCAGGGTGCCTGAACTGGTGTCTGCCAGGTGCGGGCTGAGCAAAGGGCTTGCACGGCTGCTGCGAGCGCACCAAGGTGCAGGGATGTTCCTGGGCTGCGGGGTGGGGGTGCCAGGGGTAGTGCTGGGCGGTAATGGCTGTGAGAGGTCGGGCTTTGTGTAGAGGACTGGCCTGGCTCCATTGCAGCTCTCTGCAGCGCTGCTTACAGGGGCCTGGTGTTGCTGCCTGTTTCTAGGTGCAGCGCTGCGTCCCCGCAGAGAGGTGCCCGCAGGCAGCATGGCACGGAGCGATGCTCTGGGCCCGATCCTGCGACCCCGGTGCCATTGACGATCCCTGGAGGGTGCCGAGAAGGCTCCGAGTGCTCCATCAGCCCCATAATTTGAGGAGAAAAGGCGGGGGCTGGGGGGGCTTAAGCATCGCTACACACCTTCAGGCGCTGGAAAGCTCCTGTTGTTGCTCAGCGAGCTTTGGCGGCTGTTGCTGTGGGTGCCAGGCTGGGGGATGCTGCACCGCTGGCTGCGGGCGCAGCGGGCGGCGTTGGCTGCATGGGAGAGCTGCCACCTCTGCGTGTGTCTGCGCGTGCAGAGCTACCTCTAGTGGCCGTGGGCCTGGCGCTGGGGCTCCGCGTCAGCCTGGGTGCCAGGTACAGCCCCCCCGGGTGCCTTTGGGCCAGGGGCTGGCAGCCCGCTGCCCACTGCCCGCTGACACGAGGCTCACGTTGACCTGGCATTGGCAAGAGGGGGACCAGCTGCCTGGTTTCTTTGGGGCGAGAGGGAAACGGGGGCGATGTGTTGCGTGCGTTGCAGGTGGGAAGGATGGCGAGGCTTCACGGGGTGCACATCAGCGGACAGCACAGTGCCCCACCAGTCCCTGCCAGCACCCTCAGCTGTCTGCCAAGCCCTGGTGCAGTGCAGCGAGCTTTATTTTGCCGTTGCCTTCCATGCTGTGGGCTCAAACGTGCCACGCTTTGGCTACCCTGGCCGTAACTGCTGCCCAAGACAATGCCACGTGCACAGCAGGCTGGCGCTGGGGACGTATTTACGCTGCTGGGTAACCAGGTGCCGTTATACAGACTGTGTGATTAAGGAGGGCTTCCCTCAGCCCCCGCCTGCTCCCCAGCCTTCCCAAATCTCCTCTGGTAATATTGCTCTGTAGATGTAGTTTAGGGTTTAGAGCAACCTGTCTTCTCAGCATCTGAAAAGAAGTTCCTGGCATCCTTTTTTGTAGGAAAGGCCCACAGAGTGCAGATATTTCCTAGGCCATGTATTTTACTTGTAGCACAGTGGTACTGTGAGCAATGACTTTCATAAGGCACTAGAAGGCATCACTATAAGCTAAATGTGATTGTATTTCTAATGTGTTTCCAAGTGATTGTATTTCTAACCAGAGCATAAAGCATTGCATGTCGTTAGCATCCTCTGTTTGAAGGACCAGCTTTAGGAAAAAGCGTGCAAGTAATTAATTTGCTTCAATAATGGTCCATTTTTCTTTTCCTCCAGCTATTACCTCTTATCAGTAAGTTCTCCGGCCTTCGTAAGTCCCCCAGATGGGACTTCCATCCTCTTTTGCCCAGGCGGAGTTATCGTGAAGGGGTGGCGTCTCCGAGGACTGCTCTGCCGAGAGGTGGCTCATCCTGGAGGTAAGCTCGTTTGCCACAGTAATGAAGGGTGGGAAGGAGTAGGGTGAGGTGGCAGCGTAGCTGGGGGCGTAGTGGACATCTTCAAGGGGATGCAGAGGGTAGGGCTGGGCTCCGGGGATGGCTGGGGTCCAACCTGAGCTTCGGTATGGAGAAACGCCTCCGGACTCGTGTGAGGAGAGGCAGCTGGCACTAGCAGGCAGTGCTGGCAGAGGGTCTGAGCACACACCATCCGGCTGGCTGAGGCTGTCGGGTGAGCTCTGCTCCCAGGGCTCTCTCTGCACGGAAGCGGGGAGAGAAAGCAAGAAAGACCCTTAAGAATAAAAGCGTGTCGTGGCGGTAACGGCATATCCCAGAGCCCAGCTGGGAGCACTCGCGAGGGTTTCTGTTGCTCTAGGGCAGTATTTGGTGTTAAAACTGTTGAAAGGAAACATCCACGCTGCCAGTAGCGGGAAAGGCCTGGAACAGGCTCCCGGTGGGATTGAGGAGCCCTGACCCGGCAGGGCCCGTGGGTGTGAATGGGGCTGGCTCCAGGGAAGCGGCAGGGATGGGGGGACAGGCAACAGCCTGGAGCCAAAACCTAAGGAGCTTAATGGAGTAGTTGCTTGGGGGAGCAGGGAAAGTTGTTAACTTAGGAGCTGGTCTCCAGCAGGAAGAGGGCACAATTAGACAGACGAAGGGATCAAAGAGAAAAAAACGTTCCCCCTCAGCCCTGCCCCATCTGCTGCGTGCTCTGCTGTGGCTGCCTCCTGCAACAGCCGCATCCTTCCCGCGCGAGCCCCCCTGACCTAACCCCGGCTTTAGGTTGGGTGATCTTTCATCGGGTGACTGACGACCGTAGGCTCACTCACTAGTAGGAAGTGCGCTGTGTCATTAGGGAAGGATGGCAGGAGAGGGGGCACAGAAGGGCTGAAGAAGGAGCTGGTACCAGCTGTGAGGGGAGTAGCACGGTAATCCCCGTATTGGTCGGTGAGATATGGGTCCAGAAGTGCCGGGTAGCCCTGAGTGGCAGAGGAATCGCACGAGAAAGGCTTGGACCCTAGAGGGGACAAGCAGACATCGCTGACAAACTGCTTTGTGTTGTGGAAATCGAACTCAGTTGTGAAGGATCTCCTGACGCCGCAGTAACCAGCCATGGTAGGTGAGCCTGTGGTGGTCAGAAAAAAAGGTTGGCTAAAGGGAAACTGTAACAGCAGCACCGGGGGAGCCAGAGCTACGGGCACCTCTGCGGGTGCAGAGTAAAGCCCTTTTCCCTCTAGCATCACCCAGGGCAGGAGTCAAGCCTGTCTTGAGACAGGTGTGTCAGCCCAAGGGCTTTAAGCACCTCGGACTGCCCTGATCCAGCTGATGACCTCCATCTGCAGCAAACCAAATCTATTTTGGGAAGCTTCAAGCATGAGGCTAGGGGGACTGAGGTTAGTTTTGCCAGCCTTTCCTTCTTCCGTGCTCTGCTACAGCACTTGGGGAGGAGGATGGGGTTACAGCTGCAAAACCACCTGCCATCTGTTCCAGCCTCACTCCCCTTTCCCTGCCCAAGAGCTCAAGCGACAAAACAGGTCAGCTCCTGGTTTCGTACTTTCTCTCTTCAGCTCCAGGGAAAACTGGAGGATGCAGAGGGAAAAGAAGGGGTTCTGCGTGGCACCACTATCAAAAGAGGTGGGAACTGCTTTAATTACCTCTCTTTCCCCTCTTTGGGAATTTCATACAAGGTTACAGGGGCCTTTCTTTTATTATCGCTGCTCCTGTTTTGACTCTTTCAATTACTCTTCTCCTGGACCCTCTCTGAGGGGTGGCCCTGCCCCAGCGGTCCTTTGCTCACTTCGTATCCTTCGGAGAAGCAGCAGTGCCAACTGTCCAACCTGCGTGGAAGCTATTTACTGGTGGAGGAAAACCTCACCTGGCATTTGGACAAATGGTGACTGCGGTGTGCTGGTGCTGCCCTGCAAAAGATAAAGATATGTTAAAAAAATGTCTTTTCAAAGCAAGGTAGCTCTGTAAGCACGTAGCTCGGGAAGGTGTTGCTGTAATTCAGATGCACTATTTGAGCCTTGGTGCTATCAGTGTGAAGAGCTTAACTCCAAGATTTCAAGCCTGGGGCCTCTGAGGTATTAGCAGATAGAGGCTAAGAACAGATTTTGAAGGTCTTGTGTAGAGCGGATAACAGTAGAAGTATCAAGATAACTGGCTTCTTTTTTTGTGTACTGCAGGGTCCCTTAATGCAGGCGTAACACTCAGCGGTGATTTTGGTGTTGGCACAAAACGGGTCTCAATAAGATGGTATCTAAGCTCTTGGCTGGTCAAAACAGGCAGGCTCTGCGCTGCCCGCGTTCTAGCTCAGCTCTCCGGTGCTGCATCTGCTTGCCGCAGAGCCGCTTTAGCTGGCCCCTTCTAGCAGGACAAGCAGGCTGTGTGCAGGAGGCCTGTTTGGGTGCTACAGCAATACTGCTAATAATAACCTCCTCTTGGTCCCTAGGCGAGGGAGAATTAGCACCGAGTGACCCTGGTGCTCACAGAGGCTCATTCCTTACAAAGCACCATGGCAAACGGCATGGAGCAGAGCTCAGACATAGAATTCCACTGAGTTCTGTCTCTGGACCACTGAACCCACAGAGCAGAAATGCAGTGCCCTCAGCTGCACTTACTTCAGCTGCGCTGTCGCTCTGGCCAGCGACGGCAGCACGCTATTTTCGGTTTGCATAGCACAAACAGGAGGTTCCTGCCATAGCAAGCAACCAAATTTAGAGGTTTAGATTTGAATTAAATTTGCCAGTGCTAGGACTTCCTTTTAATGCTGAGGGAGGTTTGCAGCTGCTCCCTGCTCCGTCATGAAAATGAGCTCTGAGCCCACACAAGTCACACGGGCTGCGGGAGCGATAGGAGGTGTCAGGAAGGAGCACTTTGGCTTGCGGATAGATGAGAACGTTCACGTTGCAGGGTCAAGGCCGGGGCTTGCACCTGTCTCCAGCTGGGCCATTTTCAGCTGCGGACCTCAGTGAGGATCATAGCTGGTAATACACGCTGCCCTGCAAAGCTAAAGCTTCCACATGCAAATCTGGTCTCAGCAGACACCTCTCCCTCGGCATCCATGTCACTTTAGTAATACCTTCTCCTCGTTCGAGGGTTTTATCCCACCACCTCCTCCGCCTGCCCATGGCCATCGGATCCTTCAGCCAGCTCATGTTGCATTCACCGAGGAGGAATCTCTTTGAAAGTAACGGTGCTGGCCTCTGCACTAGTGTTTAGACCCCAGTCTTAACTGTCCTCTGGCAGCCCTAATATTGTGTTTGAGGGAAACGTTGAGTTAGGACCTGCAGGTAGCACGGATGCTGTCTACAGGTTGGGCTGCAGTGATGAGAGCTGGGATGCTTTGCTGGAGGGACAGGAAGATCCCTGGGCACAGCTGCCAGCCTCTGGTATGGAGCATTTCAAATTCCCAGTGCATCCAAGCTCATTGATCCTGGCTGTTCAACAGCCAGTGAAACTATCTGACTGTGTGTCACAGGCAGCAGGTCCTCTTGCACACACCTGTGATGGATAGCCTCAGAGCTGTATTAGCTGCAAGGGCTTCACTTGCCTTAATTCAATTCCTAGAGCCTCTGCAGCAGCATCTGCTGCTTTGGTCTTTGCCAGTGCAGGCACCCGCGTACTTGCGGAGCCCTACATTTCGCTTGCTTGCTGGTGCCTTATCAGGCGATGAATGGCTCGGCTTAATTGAAGCCCATTAGTTCATTTCCTCCCTGCATCGCTTCCTTACAGTGCTGTGGCACTGGGGCAGCTGGATCTTCTGCAACACATCGGTGTCTGTTTAGCATCGCTTGAGCCCACAGCACGTTCAGTTATTGATGTTTGGTCTCAGCCTGCCTCGCACACGGCGGGGCAGAGATCCTGGCTGGGGATACTCCAGAGAGCTGTGCTGCTTCGCTGCCTTGGTAACCCAGGGATGTTGTTCAGCTACAAGGCTGCCTTGGGCAGGGGGACTAAATGTAAGGATCCAGGTCAAAATAATGACCTGGTCCTGTGATGGGGATCTGTGGTGCCCTCTGACCATGCTTTGGTTTCAGTGTCTCTCCTCTCTGGGCCCAGCCTGTAGTACCGCAGCTGAAGTAACACAAATCAATAATAAAAGCAAAGCTTAGTCTGGACAGGGCACCTCACTGGTTTGCTGACAGCAAGTTTGCTGAATGATCTGTCCCTGGCCTCTGTGTGCTGCTGGGCATAGTGCTTCATCTGTGTACCTATCCATTTCCCCACCTATGAAAAGAGGGTAATCCTTTTATCATGCAGAGGGTAACTGCTGGTTCCTGCCTACGCGGTGGGTGAGCCAAAGGGGAAAAAGTCAGACCCTCCCTAAAGCCTAGGACTGAGCCCTTGCCCTGCAGTTGTTGGGAGCTCAGAAGCCCAAATTGTGTGGTTTTCATCACAGTACATACATGCTGCTTTCCTATCGTTTGATGTGTGCAGGGCCTGGCTGTCATGAAATTGTCGCTGTTCTGCTGCCTCAGTGAACAGCCCAGCAGCTCAGCTGTGATGAGCGATGACCTTTCCTCAGCAGCACAGACCTCCCCTTGCACAACAAAGGCTTACTGATTTTGGAGCAAAGATCACGTTCAAACAAAAGATGCAGCTAAATTACACTGCATCATAAATATACAAAGGGGTGTTCAGTTATCTGCCATTTGCTTTGATTCTGGATTATATTATGTCAGATAAACAGAGCTGCACTTACAGCTGTTCTTTTCATGATACGTTCGAGCAAATACGGATGTTTGCCCTGCACAATAATTTTTCATCTCCCATAGGGAATTAGCAACAGGGCTGATTTTGCATTAGAGACGCACACAACTGCTAAGCTTTGGAATACAAAGCAAAGGGTAATAAAGCAAGCAGCAAGTGTTTTACGGTTCCTAGGGCTTTGGATTGCAGCTGTTGAAGCTTCCGCCTCCAGAAAGGGAGCAGGTAAGGCATGATAGTCATCAGCCAGGATCTGTTTTCTCAGTGAGTGCAAACACAGCAGTTGCTTCTTGCTGCTCCCCAAAACAGTCTTCCTAAATGCCTGACTGGTGGGAGCATGCATTTCCCAGTGACTTCCCATGGCTCAGGGCGTCTTCTGCCTTTCCGCATTAGCTGAAGGCTGTGAAGAGATCTATGGCTAGATCTTGCTTTGTTTGGTAATGCCCATGATGGTTTTCTGCCTGTTTTGTTACAGAATTAATATGCATGAAAGCAACAGCCAGAAAAATACTTGCAAGTCCCTTTGAGGTCTTTTTGTTTCACTAGAGGCAGAAAGCCTGAAGCAAATGGTCTGGGGTGGGGCGGAAGCATCAAAACTCCTAATATGTGCCTTCTGCTTGTAGTAACTCACGTCTCTGCTCCCAGCCTTTCAGCAGCTTGAGGGCATCTCCTCATCTGTCAGTGGCCCTATTAGTCCCAGTCAGCCTGGAAGTGAAGTGCTGCAGCTTGCTAAAGGTGCGTCTTGAGAGCCCACAGGGAATGGCTCACTGTGCCACTGGATGCCACTTGCTGGCACCTGCAATATTGTGTCCTCTTCTGGGGACAGCATCGCTTTTCTGGCTAGCAATTGAGAAAAAAACCTGTGTGGCGTACTATAATTTGACTTAGGTTTTCTGTTGCTGTAGGACCACTTTAAGAATAAATCATCTTTTACAAAGTGATGCTTGGCCTCTTTCCAGACCATAACATCACAGCATCTTCCCTGGCACTCTAGCATGCCAGAGATGAGCTGGAAGGAGCACAACATTCAGGGAAGAGCATCTATTTTTGTGGCACTGAGTTGTTCAAGTGTAGCTAGTGAAAAAGGAAGTTGCCTTGGAAAGGTGTCATCTGCAGGATGTGAAAGGATGAGAAATTTAGCATTGCTGATTTGCTTAAAAAAAAAAAAAACACAACCAACTTTTAATTCCTCAAAGGTTCACTGATGTAAAAAAAAAAACAAACCAAGAAGCCATCTGTGATCTTTTGGGACAAACACTAGTGTTGCAAATGTTTTTGCTATTCCCTGTCAGTATTGGTAGTGCCCTGAACTCAATGGAAATGGTCCTTAAACCAGCGGATTACATGACATGACTTTTCTGGTTTAAAAAAAAAAAGGGGGGGGAGGAGAGAGGGGGTGGAGTGACTTACACTGAAGCGGGAGCCACTGCTCTGCCTGGATCGTTTTTCAGCAAGAAGATCTTTGACTGTGTGTTTCACTCGCACTCCTTGGTACACCCGTTTGCCAAAATCTGTAGGGACTGAGGCAATGAAACTAGCATTAGAGGAGTTCAGTGAAAGCATAGAGCAGCTGGAAGAGGTTGTTGTGGGAGAGGCAAATCGATCGTCTCTGTACACCAAGTTAGGAAGGAAGCATATAAGACTGCTATTATTAATACAAAATCATCCCTTGGGAGCCCAACAGCGAGGGCTGCTCATTTGCAGAGAACAAAGCCCGAGGTGCCCTACCCTGTATTTCAGCATTGGGTGTCAAGTGGTTTCCCTGCAGCTCCCTCTCTGCCAGGTAGGGCTGGCTGATGGTTTTGGGGGATCCTACATTTCCCCTTTGGGCCAGCAAAATTTGGTTTAACCATACAGCCCCTATTGCTTTCAGCAGAGCTGCTGTGGTTTAGCCCCTCCTTGCCCTGCTGGAGTTGCTGGCTTTCAGCGCATAGCTCTGTGAGCTTTGATCGCAGCGTAGCAAAGATGGAAATACCCCGGACAGTTGGGGCGGCTCCTCTGAACGGTGATGTGAATCAACAGTGCAGATCTCGGGAGAGGAAAAGGAGCTGACTGCTGAGTCTGCTTTGTATCAACAGCAAATACAGACTGGTATTTGGGGACTCTGTTCTATCAAGGTTATTGAGCAAGGCACAAGGACGGGTACAGTGTCTCAGCCGTGTCACCCAAGAGGCTGATGGCAGGCCTGGCTCTCTTTTTCTTGACCTGCCTGGAATAAAGCACAACCTGTCCATAGGGTCTGTGTGACTTTTGGTGCGAGGCATCTGTCCTCTTCCTCTGCCCAGATAAAGCTTTGCGAGATCTGCCTTGTGTACAGGCATTTTGGCACGAGTGAGGGCACAGAGGGAGGAGGTACAATACCAGGGACGGCTCTTTTATCCTGCCTGAACAGAGAGCTTGCACCTGTGGCACCAGGGAGGAGCGTCCATGTGGGCTTTCATTGCAACCTGCCAGAGAAGAACTTAACTTTGAAGCTAATCCCTTGGAAAACACGCAGCCGTGTTCTCCTGAGAGAACACAAACAGCCATTCTACAGCTGATGTGTTTGATCTCTGAAATTGTGATTTATCATTTTGCCCTTTTGCTTTTCAAGATGTGTCATTTGGCTCCATTTATCGCTTTAATTCGTGTGGCATTGTGCCCCCAGGTGCGCAGACACGTGCAGAGATTAGAAAGGGAAGAGTAGAGGATTTGAACAACACAGAATCTCGGTGTTGGCTTAGGGCTACCCTAAATATTTTCTGTTGGGCCATAGCAATTGCAATTTTGGGCAGCTGCAACTTGGTTTTGGTGGTTGAGTAGCAATCAGAGAGGCTTCAGCCAAGACTGGGCACAAGGCAAGCATTGCAAGAGGCGGTACCCCAAAAATCTTACAATCAAAATAGTTAAAATAGAGGTGAATGCTGAATCTGCATAGCAACCAGCGAGTATCTGTGGACGAGCCAGGACAGAGGCAGAAATGGGTATCAACTCTTGCAGCTGAGAGGAATCTGTACACTGAGGCTGTCTCTTTTCTGTGGCTCAAAGAAGAAATCTCCCTCCTGTAGTGCCTTTTCAGGACTGTTTTACTGAGAGCAGTTGGAAGCACGGGAAGTTACCCGGTGTGCGCATGTAGCTGGAGCTCAAAAGCTGTGGCAGAGCCGGTATAACTGGCAGAAACAGCTATGTTTCTGCGTTGGAAACTTCACATCTTTGCATGAGAATCCCTTTAGAGGTAACAGCGTTGCTATTTGATGGAAAACTGAACTGTATAGCATAGTTCATTGAGCTCCAACATGGTTTGATGCCTGCGATAACTTGTGCAGCCTTTGCTAGCTGCATCCAGGGCTTGATTCAGCACAGAATTTCTGGAGGAGGACTGATGTCAAGAAGGCAGTCGTGTTTAATTTTCAGAATGGGGATATTTCTAAAATAGTGTCACTGGAAAAGCTGTGAGCAGCTTTTATTCTTTTATTCTGCAGTCTGATATTGCCAGATCCTACAACCTCTTTTCTATTAACTGACCTTGCTTCTCCATGACCATTTCTAGCAAGTGTCTGATGCTCCGCACTTCTGCCGCCCTGTTTTCCTGACACCTTTACAATGGTCTAAAGATGTTAGAAAAACACTTCCACGCCTCCTCATTTTTACACACGGGTGCTGTGCTATTGAAGTGACTTTAATCATATACCCACAGTTAGCCCTTTGCTCACATTCTTAAAAGTAAGCGTTGTAACGGCTCTGTCCTCTAACCCTGGCTTTAACTTAGCGGTCCAGCCTCACGTAACCAAACCTGTTGCCTTCAGTGAGTTATTCAGCAGGATCTGATGCTGAGCTTTAAAACTCCACATAACTTTGCGATTGGCAGCATCAGAGAAGGGAATGCTAATTTAGGCCTAAGTTTATCTAATTTTCAAGCAAATTGAATCATAATTTACATCACTTTGATCTAACTACCTTTTGGAAAAATATTGCATTGTGAAGGAATATAAATTCAGTCTAGAGAAGGTGGAACATGCTAATAGATACTATTAAATTCCTGGGACATTAAAGATGCCACATGTTAATTTTAAACAATTCTTCTTTCTGACTTTTTTCTTAAAATATGACCTCAAGGATAGCACGGTATGTTCCTTCCCTAATATTTCCGAGAAGATGCATCTTTGTGGTGTGAAAAGTCAAGGTGCTGAAACTCACCTGTTTCCATTGTTGTCACTGCTGACAAGTCCCAGCTCTCAGATTCTGCAGGACTTTGGAGAAGGGCCATCCGTCATGAGCTTCCCAGCGCAGAGTGAAGTCTGCGCTCATACTCCACTGGTAAAGTTCCAGCTGAGCCTGATGGAAATACGTTTTCTACAATTTAGTGATGTCTTCATGATACCTTGTTTGGGATTTGCTTAAATGCAAATCTCTTGATGTGTGTTTCACTCCGATTTGCATGGTCAGTGTGGATCATTTCCCAAAGACTCTCTTCCCTGTCTGAGCTGACCTTTCATGGATGAAAACTGAGGTTTACTGACAGAAGAATCTTGGGTTCCAGTGAAAGGCTGGTAAGTCTTGCAGTGACGAGCCATCTCCTTACAGGTGAGGAACCTGGCTGGATAAACAAGGCTTGGGACAAGAGCATCTTCTCTTGTGTAAGTGTGAGATACCCATGTGCTGTGGAAGACGCACACAGGAGACCTTACTCAGAGTAGTAGTGTCTCTCTGGGACCCCACAGGCTAGCTTGTGCATTACACAATTAACACTGGGTATTTGGATGCTGTGAACCCAGTGAGGCTTTGCATGGCATCCTCTAGCATTTGCGGGGAGAGGGGTAACACTCAGCCATGGACAGCATGCTCACGGGACTGGCAGGAGCATCCTTTAGCAAACCCGCATGTTCCTGAGGTGGGGAGCTGGGGTTTGGCTCTCCGTTATCAAGCAAGAGGTCCCCTTTCTGAAGGTCTAAGGTTAGTCTTCAGTTGAGGAGCCAGGAGGGGAAGCAGCAGCCAGGAAAGGAACTGTTCTTACACTGCGGCTGGACCCAGATTCAAGGGACCTTGGGCCAGGGCAGTTATAGTCATTCCTCTGTTCCCAGCCTCCAAACGGTAGCAAGTCTGTTTCTGCAATATCTGAACCAAGAAGCAGCGTTAAGCCTTTAAACTCTTCTTTAAGCACCGTAGCTCATATCGTAGTTCTGAAACACATCCACGCTTGCTGTAAGAGCGCCGTTTCCCCCGCAACGTGGCTAGCACAACCTATCAATGCGGTGAGGACAGGCTGTGATGAGGCAGACGCTCTCGAGAGCGTTTTGTGTACAAGCAGAGCGGGCTGGTGCACAGCATTGCTGTGCTCGTCTTACATGAGCAGGACAAGACTGGCGCCAACATGTTCCTCATAATTAAATATTTCTGCTCTTGTGGAGTCTGCTGCCAGCTTGCAGGTCTATTAGGTAAGGTCTGTCCCTCTCTGTAATTCCATGTGCTTTCCCCAGCGTTGGCCCGGAGGTTAATTTGGCTAGTCATATGAACTGCCTTCCTGGGGAAGCCTATAGGTTTTTAAGTGTAATTATTCTTTTTCCTTCAGAAGAAAAATAAAATACAGAGAGCAGCAGCTGGCAAAGCCTGCATCTGCTCAGGTCATTAAGGCAAGAGGGGAACGCAGAGCTGAAATCGCATCCTTTGTAATTCCCAGTATTCTTCATTTCCAGAATGACTTGGGTGTTCTGCCGGCTCAGACACGAAGCTCAAGACCAAGAGGACATCGCACAATCAAGCTCACGGAAGACTCAAGCTCCCGTATACAGAGTCTTTCACCACGTATATACATCCTCTTGTGTAAGACAAGGCTTATTTTGTCCTGTTCATTCCTGGGCACCCCGTCCCGGTACCCGCAGGTGTCTCGGGTTCGACTGACAGGTGATGGGACGGGCAGGGAGCACCAGGCGGGCTGGGGGAGCCTGGGCAGGTGTCAGGTCCCAGCAATAGGCTTCGCTTGCCACCTGCCTCCTGGCAGGCTTCCCAGAGAGTTCTGTCTTCCGTGCTGGATATTTATATGCTTTGGTTAGAACAGACAAGGTAAATCCCAGCCCCATCCAAGCCGACAGCTTTGCACTGTCCAGCCGGTCCAGGTGTTTTCTGTACTGATCACAAATTCCGTTTAAAACAACAGATCCTGAGGAATACAGAGATAAAATAAAAACTCAGCCAGCCTTCTTCTAGGTAAGAGATGGATCTCATCTTATCTTTTCATTTGAAAAAGCATCAGACCCAGATTTTCTGTATAGTTTAGTGAATTTGGGCAGGTACTTTCCATTCCCATCAGAGGGGAGAGCCGGTGCGTGTGGCAGGAGCTGCAGAAGCCGTTGCGTGCTGGCACATTTAACCCACATTTTGTGGCACATTTTGTGGCACATTTAATACAATCCCTTTGGTTTTAGCGTGGCATTTACCTGTGCCAAAGCAGGCTTCCTGAGGGCCTGGTGTCTCTTGTGTTATAGACCGAGGATTGTGTCTCGGATTGTGTCTCCCTTGTGTTACAGAAGCCTGGAAAAGCAGATGTAGTGGTCAATGCGTGTTGGTTTTATTCAGATTTTCATTTCAACCTGCTTTCTCCTGCCTGAGCAAGGAGCCTACGTGGCACCGGGCAGCAGCTGCAGCCGGCAGCAGGCCCTCGCCTTCGGCCAGGGAATGCGTTCTGGAGGCACCAGAGGGAACTGCTGCGGCCTGTGCCGGCCTTCGCGCTCCACCGCCGCCAGCTGTGGACCCTCCGCCACCAGGGTGGTCCCGGCTCCCGGGAGAGGGGCTCCCCGGTCCCAAACACGCCTCAGCCCGGAGCGCCCCGGAACCCTGGTGAGGCGGCGCCGCTTCCCGCCGGGCCTGCTCGACCGCTGCACTCCCGCAGCCGGCTCCTGCGCGGCGATTGGTCGGCGGCTCGGCGGGGCCGGCTGCTATTGGGCGGGCGG
>JAVJGI010000039.1:1540491-1551079 GCA_035590275.1 Ibycter americanus | reverse complement strand
CGCCCTGCCCGTCAGGGCCGGCCGCCCCGGCCATGCCGCCCGCCAAGGCCGGCGGCAAGGGGGCCTTGGTGCTGCAGTGCGAGTGGGAGGTGTGCACCTACGTGGCCTCGAAGATGGAGGAGTTTTGCGAGCACGTAGCCCAGCACCTGCAGCAGCACCTTCCCGGGGAGCAGCGGGACGAGGTGGACCCTCTCGGTAAGGAGCCCGGGCCGCCCCGGCTCAGGAGCCCTCCCTTTCCCCGGAGGTGGTTGGTTGTGAGAGGATCTGCCTCCCCCCGAAGAGCGCAGCGCTGCCGGGCACAGGAGCGGAATCTTGTGGGGGGGAAAAAAAAAAAAAAAGCCGTAGTGTTTCTCGCTCTCTGTGGGAACCTGAGCTTTACTTGGAGAGTTTCCATCAGACCGTTATGGCCTGTATGTTTCCTGTTTGTGTTGCAGAGGAGTACACGTGTTTGTGGCAGGAATGCGGTTTCTGTTCCCCAGAGAGCTCAGCTGACCTCATTCGCCACGTTTATTTCCACTGCTACCACACCAAGCTGAAGCAGTGGGGGCTGCGGGCCCTGCAGAGCCAGTCAGACGTGAGCCATTGCCAGCTGGACTTCCAGAGCCGCAATATCATCCCTGAGATCCAGGAGAACTTTCTGTGCCTGTGGGAGTACTGTGAGGTGAGAACAGGGGACCCGGGTTCGCTTTACTACGTGTTACCTGTGACGGGGCAGCCAAGGGAAGGAGAGCTGCTCCTGTCCTGCAGCTCACCTGCCTGCCTGCCTGCCGGCTGTGTTCGTAGCTGGGTGAAAGCGTCTGCTGTGCTCTGGCTGAGGCCAGCTCGTGCTGATCTCTTCACCCCCTTTTGTCTGTCCTTGCTCCCCAACAGAGATCATTTGATAATCCCGAGTGGTTCTATCGGCATGTGGAGGATCACAGCTTCTGTTCGGAGTACAAGGCAGCAGGGAAGGAGAACCATGTGGTCCTCTGTGGCTGGAAAGGTTAGTGAGTGCATGCAAGGCTTCTCTAGACAGCTGTGCACAGGGCTGGATTGCAAACGTTGCACAGGAGAGCTCTGCACTCCTTGGCAGGGTTTCAAAGAGCCTCTTGAGCTTAAAAAATATGTGTGCATGGTCCTAACAGTGGAATGTTCCTGTAGAGTTTCCTTCAGGGGATCCAGTTGAGTGCTTAATATTGAACTTTTCATTTATATTTAATTAGTACCTAGAAGAAAAGGTTCCAGTTTATTTCTTTCAGTAATTTCTCTCTCTTGTGTCTGTGCAATTGGCTTAGCTGCTTGCAGGGGCGGGGTGGCCCACAACAGCTGTACACTAGTGGTCTCATCCTGCTGTGACCCTGCTCTGGGGGCTTTTTGGAGCAGGGAGCTGATCCTTGCTAGTGAAAACAGAAGCAAGAATCCTGCCATTCAGTCAGGTTGTGGATCGTGGCCCACGTGTGAAGGATGTTAATGGCGTTCTGTTGTTTGTGTTTAGACTGTGATTGCACCTTCAAGGGGCGCTGCAAACTGCGGGAACACTTGCGTAGCCACACGCAGGAGAAGGTGGTGGCCTGTCCCACCTGTGGGGGGATGTTCGCCAACAACACCAAGTTCTTTGACCACATTCGCCGTCAGACTGCACTGGACCGTAAGCTCCTGTGGGCAGGGGAGGTGTGGGTTGTGAGCAGTCCGCTGGCCGGGCCATTTGGTTTGCTAGAGCTGCCTGTTCTTCGCGAGCAAAGGGCACAGGCGTGCTTGGAAACAGCCTGGCTTCTCTGATGGCTGGGAACTCGGACACTGATGAATCTGAGAAGTGTCTTCTTGCAGACACAGGAGGGTTGAAGGCTGACAAGGCCGCACATGGCTCACAGTGCTGCAGCCAGAGCTGTTCATCCTCTAGGGACCCAGGACTGAAGTCAAAAGGCAGCAGCTGGGCACTTGCAGCAGCGCTGGGGTTTGCTTGCTGAGTTCCCTGTGCTGTGCTGGCGATGTGTGTGTGTGTGATGGTTGTTGTGTGTGTGATGGTTGCTCCCCAGTTTCTGCACTGGCAGCACAAGGAGGCTGTGTGAAGGGGAGGCAGATCAGTCTTTGCAAGTGGTTTTTTGTTTGTTTGGCTTTGTAGTCAGTGTCTGCTCTCTCTGCCTGGAGAGAAGGGTTCCCAGCTCCACCGTAACTACCTCTTTTTCTCACTTGCTGCTCTTTGTGCTGTTCTCTCTGCTTTGATCTCTTCTGTCACCACCACCACCACCACCACCCCCCCTTTCTCCCTGGTCCCGATGCTGCAGAGCAGAGGTTTCAGTGTTCTCACTGCTCCAAGAGGTTTGCCACAGAGAGGCTGCTCCGTGACCACATGAGGAACCATGGTGAGTAAAGGCACCTTCTCCCAACTCAGGCGCTGAAGAATGTGTGCTCTCCCCTGCTTTGTGATAATGTTTTCCACCCACTCTTTTGCACAGTGAACCATTACAAGTGCCCTCTGTGTGACATGACCTGCCCGCTGCCCTCCTCCCTGCGCAATCACATTCGTTTTCGGCACAGTGAGGAGCGGCCGTTCAAGTGTGACTACTGTGACTACAGGTGAGGACTGGGGCTTTCTGTCTTCCCAGACTGGTGACGGAGAAGCACCTGCAGGTATGTGCGTGTGTGCATGCTACACGGTGTTGAGCTTTGTTCCCTTATTTCCTTTTAGCTGCAAGAATCTCATTGACCTGAGGAAACATCTGGACACACACAGCAAGGAGCCAGCCTATCGCTGCGAGTTTGAGGCTTGCAGCTTCACTGCACGTTCCCTCTGCTCCATCAAACTGCACTACCGGAAAGTCCATGAGGTGGGAAGGGAGCAGAGGGATATTCTGGCGGTGTACTCCCTCCCAATGAGGCTGGGAACCGCTCAGTACAGCATGCTGTACAGAAGCGTGAGGGGAAAAAGCTAAAGGCACATGAAGTGGCCTAGGCTGAGCAGGGCTATAGGAATGTGAGGTCAGGTTGCATTCCTCTCTTACTGCTGCCATGATGCCTCATGCCGGTCCTCTCAGAGAACCTGATTCCTCCTTCCATGTAGATGCGTGGGTACCAGGCCCTCTGAGCAGGCTCATGGGGTATTCACGTTCCTCTCTCTGCCCTTCAGGGTGACTCAGAGCCCCGGTACAAGTGCCATGTCTGTGACAAGTGCTTCACACGTGGAAACAACCTCACTGTCCACCTCAGGAAGAAACACCAGTTCAAATGGCCCTCGGGGCATCCTCGCTTCAGGTACTGCCCATCCTTACCTCTTCTGTACCTCCTCTGTAGTACAAGAGACGGCTGGAGCTGCATCCTGTGTCTTGCTGGAGCAGAGACCTGCCAGTGCTTGGGCTCTGATGTTTGCCTGTAATGTGCTCCAGACCCATTTCCCAGTGGCTGGGAGGCACTGGGCAGCAAGCGTTCGGTGGGGTCTGGCACAGTGACAGGGCAGTGCTGGGTGGCAGCTCCAGCAGTTGATCAGAGATTAGAGGCGAGGGCAGCAGCGGTGCCACCACAGCTGCATCTGGTGGGACACTTCTGAGCTTGGCAGGGGCCAGGTGCAGGTGTCCCACTCTAGAGCAGATGAATCTCTTGACACATGCCTCTGCTGCGTTCTCTCTAAGAAACTCCAGAGGGTTTCCCCAGCCTAAAAGCTGGGAGGGGAAAAGGATGGACTTCAAATGCTCTCACTGAAACAGCGTGGTAGAAGGAGGTGGGCTTGGGAGATGATAAGGTGATAAGGGCCTGGCAGAAAGCTCAGGAGCTGCCGCATGGATGTGCTTCTAGGGGGGGGCGCTGAAGGGGTTTTATCTTACTTGCCCAGTATCATCTATGTAGCACTGGGGCATTGGAACCTAGAATATAGTGCTCCTTCCTTGGCTGCTGCTTCAGACCTGTCTCTTGGGAAAGGGCTGCAGCGTGACTGGCTCCATCACCCCTGCCTGTCTCTGCTCAGGTACAAGGAACATGAGGATGGCTACATGAGGCTGCAGCTGGTGCGTTACGAGAGTGTGGAGCTGACAGAGCAGCTACTGAAGGACCGGGAGAAGCAGGGGGAGGCACTGGATGGCGCAACTGAGTGTGTGGTGCTGTCTGAGGGTGAGGGCAACCTGCAGGGCATCATTCTGGAGGCCCCAGCAGAGGCTCCCCTGGTGGAGAACAATATCACTGAGCTGCCAGTGGCCCCACTGCCCCCAGCCCCTTGCTCTGCTGACAACCCTGAGCCAGCACAGCCGAGTGCCTTCCCAGGAGCAGCACTGTCATCAGAGCAAGAACCAGGCACCCCGGCCAACCCCATCATCCGTGTGGTGAACCGGACCAACGAGCACGGGGAGAGTGAGACTGTGTATTATGTCATAGCCAACACATCCTCAGAGGAGCAGGTGGCAGCACCTGGTGGGCTGGCTGTGGAGCTGGAGGAGAATGTCATGGACCGTCTGCAGAAGACTGCTGAGGAGCTGGGCATCCAGATCGTGTGAGGTGCTCAGCTGCCTCTCTGCATAAGGAAAGCTTGGGCCTCTGTGGGATGTGCTGGTGGGGGAGGTTGGGGAGCACTTGGGGGAGAGGGCTGTGCTTGTCTTCACCTACCTGCCGCTGGCTTAGCTGCCCCAGCCTCACTGGCTGCTGGCTCGGGTCAGCACGGGGAGAGGGGAAGGGCAGCGCGCTCTCAGTTGTGGGTCAAGTGGTCTGAGCTGGAAGGAGCTGTCTCGCTCCTCCTTTTGGGGATTAGGGACTAGCAAGCCTCTCCCAGCCATCCAGGAGGTCTGGCCCTCCCCTCCTGGTCACTCCCTGGTGACGTGGTCCCTGCTGCTGTGCAGCGAAGTTGTCAGCCCTGGCTGCGCCTGGTCCTCAGCTAGGATCTCCCCAGGCAGGATGGTGTGCTGAGCAGACACTGCGGCTAAAGCCTCTTCCCTGGGAGGCTGTGTGACCCTTTGCAGGCCTGTTATCCCCCATCCATACTTTGTTCTCCAAGGGATGGCGTGCTCTCCTTCCACCTTCACCAGCACTCCCCTGCACATCATCTTTCCGAGGTCGTTCAGCCGGTGCTGTTGGTGGTGTTTGCGCCACTGATCCCATTACGCTGCACTGATCTCTGCAGGGAGAGAGCTGCAGGTGCTGTCCCTTGCAGGCTACTGCTGCCCCGTGGCACTGGGGGCTTGGGAGCTTCTTGCTGCTTTTCTGGGTTTCCTCCCCACATTGGGGTTTGGGCTGCTGGCTGGGCAAAGTGTACTTTGGCAAGACAAATAAAAGTCGGGCTGCCAGGCCACCCAGTGTCTGGTGTCTGCTTCAGCCCCATCCCTGCCAGCCGTGGCACGCTGTGGGGAGAGGGCGGGACCGAGTTGCCTAGAGCCTGCGGTGTGGGAGATGGGCACTGAAGAGCTGCTGGGATCTCTTGACATGTCCTACGTGCTGCTATTTGGTGCAGCTGGCAACTGCCTTGGAGAGCGTGTTCCACATCCCCAGAGGTGGCAGTGGGAGGCCGGGTTTAGCTCTGGCACTCTTGTTCCCTGCTGTCCTGATGTGAGTTTGATTTTTGCTGCCTCCTGTGGGGCGTGAATGTCAGCTGCCTGCAATGTCATTTTTTGAATATAGAGTAGCCTGGGCTTGCGAGCAGAGCCAGCTTGCCCTTCGTTGAGTTATTTGGAGGAGGACGGGTGTGAAGCTGGTGCCCCTGGGGTGACAGTCGGCATGCTCACCGCCCTGGGTGTGAAGGTGATGTGCCCTGGTGGAGGCAGGGAGGTGCCTTGCTGATCTCCTGTGCTGGACACTGACTCTTGTTCCCCCCTCGCTTCCTTTCTCAAGCAGTTCAGCAAAAGCTGTTGGAATTCCAGGTTAACGGAGGAAATCACTTTATACTAAACCCTTGGCCATCTGCTGGCTTTCTAATTGCAAACACTGTGGGTGTGATTCGTGGCTGTGCCCTTGGGACGAGGTGATGAGAGCAGCCCCTTAGCCCTGCGCCCTGGGTGAGGGACAGCGTGCCCTGCAGTTGCCGTACGCAGGGGCTGGGTAAGGAGCAGGGATGAAGTGGGCAGAGCTGCCTGCAGCAGGCTCTCTGGGAAGGTTTCCTGGGGGCTGGATCCATGTGTGAAGGACAACGCACACTCCTGCACCCCAGTACTGCTCTCTCCGGGGGTGTGCACGCAGAGTGTCCGGTGAAATGCAGCTGGGGCCAGTTAATGGGCACCTTGAGGCAGGGTAGGAGGCAGCTGGCTGTCCCAGCAGCTCTGACAGCGTGCTCTGCAGCAGGGTGCTGCTCGCCCTGGGGAGAGCGTCCCTGGGCTGCCAGCGTGCGATGCCTCCCCTGCCGCTGCCTGGCCCTTGCTCCCTGCTGCTGGTAGAGCTGGGCCAAGGAGACCTTCGAGAGAAGGGCCTCCTGCCAGCTTTGCATTCGTGGCACTCCCGGCTTGGCCCTCATTCCAACACGCGGGGCTTGTGGCTCTGCTGCCAAAGCCACCGCTGCGCCTGCATCGGCTTGGACTCCGGCGCGACGTGAGTGCTGGGTGTCGGGAGCGGAGGTGAGGCTGCGGTGGCTGGGAGGAGTTGTCCCTTTAAACACTGGGTCCGAGGAGGGTAATCTGCCGGATTATCTGCTGGGAAGAGGATTGGCATTAAAGGGAATGTCTCCTCCCTTCCCCCATGTCCTAGAGCGTCCCCTGTCATGTGTGTATGGAAACCAAGTTCACTTTCTCCTGGGCAAGCGGAGAGGGGGCTTTTGATCTGAGGGGCAAGGGGAGGAGGGCAGAGTGTGCGCTATGGGACTGGGCCTCCTCTTCCTCACCGTGCTGGCCATGCTGGTCTTCTGCGAGGACCCAGAAGGTAACAGGGTGCTTGGGAGAAGAGGGGGGCTTACAGGGTGCCCCAGAGCTGCTGGCACCTGGCTGGACCAGTCTTCCCTAGCAGGGAGCAAGACCTTTGTCACATCCCTGTGCCGAGGCTTGGCTCAGGGGAGGCGGGGGCTGGGGGCTGCTGGTGGATGCACTCCTCGCCGCAGCCAGGGTTGTGGGTGCGCTGAGATGAGCCTTTGCTGGGCTTGTACCACCTGCCTGCGGGTCTTAGAGGGCTGAGGAGCTGATGGGGAGGGTGGTCCTCAGCCCCCAGCCCAGCCCTGCTCTGCCTTGCTCCCTGTGGCACCAGGAGACCTGGATACTTACTGGTCTGGCACAGCACCCATCTGCTTGGGGGGCTGCAAGGGGAAGCACAAGGAGCTGAAGAGGAGCCAGTGTGGGAATGGCAGCTGCTGCTGGCTGGGCTACAAGTCCTTCTGCCGAGGTACAGCCAGAGTGGGGAGACTGCGGGGGGAGGGCGTGGAAGGGGCTGCAGGGCTTGATCGATCCAGCCTGGGGCAGGCAGGTTTTGTGCCACACACACACATGTGGAGCCTCTCCAGCAGCCTGGTCCTTGGGACACAGCCTGGGGCACCCATGGATCCCGCCCAGCCCCTTGGTCCTCACCCAGGACCCACAACCTCATGTGGGTGCATCCCCTTGGGCTGCCGTTCTGCCGAGCAGGCTGCACAGGGTGCTGCCACCCCAGCGCTGCCCACGGGAACCTCCCTGTCCCCAGTGAACTGCGGGCGACCCGAAGCGGACTTCAACTCGGTGGTGTACGGCAACGACTGGTGGGTCGGCTCGGTGGTGCGGTACAGCTGCCGGCCCGGATTCCTGCTGCTGGGGGACCCAGCCAGCGCCTGCCAGTCCGACGGCCACTGGACCCCCAAGCCCACCTGCCTCCGTGAGTACTGCTGGGGGGTGTGCTGAGCCCAAGGGGCACCCTGCCAGCACGGGGAGGGGCAGGAGGGTGGCAGGCATGCCTCCGATCCCTCTTTGCCCCTAGCCCACTGTGGGAGGGCTGGTGGGCACCCTGTGGCATGCTCTTGCAGGGATCTGCCTGCGAGGTCGGATTGAGATCAACGAGCGGGACATTACCGGGACGTGCTCTTCATCTTGCAGCACCCAGGCCCACCTGGGAACCTTCCTCAACCATGGCTGCATCAAGATCTCAGCCTGTGTCACCAAGCACTCGGGCTGGGCACGCTGGTTCCTGCGCTGCAACGTCTGCGAGTGCGACTGCCACGTCCCATGCGGTGAGTCCCGGTAGCGGCTGCCCACCTCTGGTAAGAGCTCGTCTCGCTGTTTTGTGGGAAGGGTTGATGCTGACACAACTGGGGGCTGCCAAACAGCTCAACATCTGCTGCTCTTGCTCTCCTTACAGCTTCCTCCGGGTAGAGCTGGGCCATCCGGGGCTGTGGCCACTGGTCCCACGCCGAGGGAGGCTTCCACCCTGGATGTCTGCTTCCCTTTGCCACGTATCTCCATCGCTGCCCTCCTTCCATAAGCTCTGTCTGTCCCGAGGCTGCCATCTGAGAGGAGATGAGATGTTCTGGACAAACTCCCTCGCAGGGCTGCCTTCCTGCCCAGCCCCATCCCGTGGCTCCCCAGCAGCTGGGGATGCTCTGGGAGCAGCAGGCGCTGGGGCGCTGCCTGTGTTTCCTGCAGCTGGACTTGGGGTGTTGGTGTCTCAGCCGCCGTTTGTCCGGCTGCTTCCTAGGGGAGGCTTGTATCCCCTCGTAGGGGGGAGGTAGCGTGTGTGCCTGTGCCTGTTGCAGAAGTATCTGTCCCATCTGTGCTGCAGGATGTGATTTCTCCCTGCCAGGTATTTCCCGTGCGTGGGCCAGGCTCTGGGCTGAGAGGGGCATCTGCCCCCTGTGCCTGCTGCAGCCACCGGGCAGAGCTGGAGCGTGGGATCTGCCGCCTATCCCGGTGCCACGGGCAGGGGTCTCAGGGCAGAGCAGCCTGGCCAGGGCTGCGCCACCCCTTGCTGAGGAATCAAGTGTTACAGTGGGTCAAACCGCCCTACAGCCTCCCTGGGAGCGCTGGGGCCAGAGTAGCGGGTGTGGGGGGGAAGGTCTGGGCTCCCCGGTGCAAAGTCTCTCCCATGGCTTGGACCACACGCCGGCTGCAAGGCATGCTCCTTCCAGGGGTCTACTGTCTTGCCCTTAGAGCCCCTTTCCCTAGGGACTTCTCTCCCAGCAGCTTGGGGACACAAAGAGGCGTGGCAGCTGATGTTCTGCAGCCAAGATAGGTAAGGAAGTACAGGGGGGGTGTCCTGAGCACAGCAGGGTCCTCTTTGGTCCTGTAGCTGGAGAAAAAGACCTGGAGCGTGGCCCCCCCAGTGACTCCTTCCAAGCACTGGAGAAGGGAGCTGAGGCTGTGGACTCTCACTGCTTACCGTGGGGGCTGTTAGCCTGTGCGTGGCTGCAATTAACGTGGCCCTTTAGCAGGAGCAGCTACCGTGGGCACGGCTGTAACCCTGTGCTGTGCCACCCCTCTTCTCAGGAAGGGGTTTCTGACCAGGCTCCCTTCCCTAAACTCTTTGTTCTCCCCACTGGCCCTTCACTCCTCACTGGGGCAATGCTCAGTGGGTTGCATTCGTGCTGATGCTGGTACCCGGCTCCAGCCAGGACCAGCCTTGTGCTCCCTGGGGACCACCCTGGCTCCCTGTGAAATAGCAATGGAAAAGCCAGAATTTTTATTCTCCCAGGGAAGAAGGTGGTGGTCTGGAGCACGTGTGATGGGGACTGCCAGGGGAACTGGAGGACCAGCAGCACCACTGTGGGTGATTAAAAATGTTTACAGGAAATCATACAGGTTTTCCTGTCATGCAAAGAGATTCTGCTGCTTGCTCTGTCCCTGGAGCCCTGGACATACATGACGGAGCCAGGACAGGCTCCCTCTGCCACTGCCACATGTCAGCCACCGCGGGGACGCAGCGATGGTCAAGGCCACTGTAGGAAGGTCCTAGCTGGGAACCAGATGGATGCTGAATGTGCCCGTGGCACTGGGCACCAAGCCCTTCTGGGCACTGGCCTCCCATCCCTGCTGGCCTTCCACCTTGGAACACTCCCACAGCAGGATGCTGCAGCAGCACCTGCCAGCTGCTGTATGGCCACCAGCTGCTGTATGGCCACCAGCTGAGTGTCGGGGGCTCCCAACCCAGCCTCGAGCCGCTGAGAAGGGGCTGTAGCACCCAAGGGGCTCGCTCCCAGGCCCTGCTGGTGCCCACCGGCAGGGAAGCACAGCTGTTCTGCGCTGCACAGAGGGGACCTGGGCTGATGGTGATGAGGGTGGGAGTCAGGATGCTGAGCGCAGAGCAGACTGGATGGGTCCAGCGTGCCTTTTGCTCCGTGAGGAGATGACTTAAGACCTCTGTGTGGAGCTTGGCTCCGTGACCACCTCCTTGTGCCCTCCCCTTGCCCAGCCTCTGGGCTGCCCTGCCCTGCAATCCCTCCTCTGGCTGGATTCTGCTCTGCCAAGGAGCCAAATCTCTGCCCTAAGCTCTGTCCCAGCCCAAGGCTGGCTGTGGGAGGGGGAAGCTTTCCTTGGCTCAACAGATGGTTTATTTAATTAATACTCTTGTTAGTGCCACTCATTTCCATATGTCTTTCACATTTAAGTGCCGTGGTGGGTGAGAGGTGTGAGTAACATCGCGGCTGGAGCCAGGCATGGTGCTGGGGGGGGGTGGAAGCGCAGGGGGGGGGGGGTCCCAGATGCCCGGGTCCAGGGGTGGGGGGCCCTGGTCCATGGGTGGGGGTCCCAGGGCCATG
>JAVJGI010000039.1:1506546-1539618 GCA_035590275.1 Ibycter americanus | reverse complement strand
CGAGCCGCCTTGCCCAGCCCTGGCGCCGGGGCTGGGCTGAGCCGGGCGAGCGGCTGGCGGGGTTTAGCGCTCCCCGTAACGCCCAGCCCAAGGAGTCAAGGTGAGCCCGAGGGCGCCTTGTGCCTGGGGTCCCCCCCCCGTCCCCGAGCCCCCCATCCCCGCTGTGCCCAGACCCTGCGGCTGCTGGGGGGGTGGGGGGCTGGGACCCCGCAGCTCTCCATCCCACCTCTCCATCCCACCTCTCCTTCCCCAGGCTGGCTTTCTTCCAGCCCTGAAAAGGATCTGTCCGCAGCGGTGGGAGAAGGCTGGGATCTGGGAGGATCCGGCTTCCCCATCCAAGGGCCCGTGTGTGTGCATTGCAGCTGCAGCCGGGAGCTGCCTGCAGCCTGCGCTCAGCAAAATGTAGGTTAGCGAAGCATTAGGACCCCAGCCTCGGAGGCGACGTGGGTGCTGGGCCCAGTCTGCCCAGGCTCCCTGAGCTGTGGGGACCCCCAGCTCCCTCTCCAGTGCCACAGTGGGACCTGTGGTTAGGGTGCTCCCCACCCCACAGCTTAGCATCATGTTCCCCAGCACCGCAGAGCCCTTGGGCCGAGCGGGGACGAGGAGCCTGGGGGTGCTGCAGCCGGCTGTGGGGAGGGCTGCAGGCAGGAGACGTCGCCGAGCCGGAGTGTTTGGGCAGGTGCGTGTGTGGGCATCGTGCAATGGTCCCAGTTAAGCACTGGTCTGATCTCTGAGGCTATGCCGGTAAGAGCCAGGAAGGTGGGATGAGCTAAGGGAGGCAGGGAAGGATTGGTGCTAGCAGGGCCCCCTCCCTGTTCTGTTCAGTCTGTCCCAGCAAGCCCATGGGGACCCTGGGCACCCGCCGAGGGTCTAACGGAGCCGGGACTGCCCTGTCCCAAGAGCCTGGGTAGGGCATGGCATGCTTAGTCTGAGAACTGCCTGGAACAGGCTGCTTGCTTGCTTGGGACCCTGTACCCGTGTCCCCTGGCCAGGCCAGGCAGGG
Source organism: Ibycter americanus (assembly GCA_035590275.1). Lineage (NCBI taxonomy): Eukaryota > Metazoa > Chordata > Aves > Falconiformes > Falconidae > Ibycter > Ibycter americanus. The sequence continues at coordinate 1,538,615 of JAVJGI010000039.1, read as the reverse complement.
GTAGTTCCTTGTGAGCCCTTAGGGACATCCAGGCACAGCTGGGTGTCCCCCTCTGAGGGCAGAACATCAGCTCTCCCACCTCCCATCCTGTGTCCAGCAGGGTGGATGGGAGTGGAGCAGGGAGCCGAGCAGCAGCGGGGCCAGGGCAGCTGAGCAGCCTGCCAGCTCCGGTGCCAGAGCTGGACCCAACTGCAGGAGGTACATGAATTATTGACTGTAGAGCTGATCAGCTGCTCCTTGTCATGAGCCCCTTACTGCAGGCTCCGCTGCCCTGGCCAGGTCCATCTTTCATCCAGCTGTGGGTGCCAGGCCACAGCTGGGCAGTGTATCACGGGGTGGACATGAGCAACAAGACCTGGAGCTGGTGGGAAAGGGTGTGGGAGGACTCGCTGTGGGCTGGCCCCTGCAGTCCCTGGCCCTGGAAGAAGGACCCACTCTGAGCTGATCCCTGTGCATTTCCCACAGAGCAGCAGGATGGCGGAGAAGGGTATGGATCCCGCATGTGTCTCCATTGCCCTGGAGGACACAGTGTGCCACGCCAGCCCCCCAGATGCCCCGCTCCTCACCACCCACTTGAAGAAGGTGGAGAACCACATCACAGAGGCCCAGAGGTTTTCCCACCTCCCGAAGCGCTCGGCTGTCAACATTGAGTTCGTTGACCTGTCCTACTCTGTGCGTGAAGGCTCCTGGTGGAGGAAGAGAGGTAGGAGCTGCTGGAGAAGGGCAGGGGAGGGGACCTGCAGGGCTAGCGCATCCCTCTCCCATTCCGTATGCCTTGATCTCACCCAGGTCCCCAGCATCTGCCTCTGTGCTGGATTTATTGCTTCCCTGCCAGTTCCTGCTCCAGCCTCTGCAAGCTCAGAGTGCCTCGGCTCTATCTGCCGCTGGGAGCTTGCCTCGGTGCGTGGCAGCGGGGCTTCCCACAGGGAGCCACAGCGGGAGATGCTGGAGCTGCTGGCCCCTGCGGTGGTGGGGGGCTGGCTGGGGGTCAGGCTGTCCGGCCCCATGCTCTGTCCGATGCCCCCAGTGCTGTTTGCAGCCATGCCATGGCTGGCTGCCCGTGCAATGCAGGAGGAAAGCGGATCGGTCCCGTGGGAGCCTCTGGCCGGGGCTGCGTGGGGGAGATGGGGCAGATGTCCTGGTTCAGGGGCAGCCAGGATGGATGAGCCTCCCCAGCACTGTCGTTTGGGGTACGATTGGCGTGACGTGCTGACACAGGAGACCGCAAGGGCTGCCCCGGCTCGGAGCCTGGCAAGGACAATACGTGTGGTTTGGGGGGGATTTCCTCTCCAGCAGCCCCCGTGCAGCTGGGGCCACCGGCCCCTTTCCTACGTGTGGCTCTGGCCGAGAGCTCAGGGAGGGGAGAGGGGAGGCAGATGGTGGCTGGTGGGTGGTAGTCTGCTTTAATTAGCTCTCTCGGTTAATGGGATGCCAATCAGGCAGCCCCATGAGAGGGAGGGGGAGCTGATCTGTAAGAAGCTGAAAGCAGGCAGGGATGAGGGGGGGCCTGGGGTGAGCAGACCCAGGACGCAGGGCTGCTCAGCGGGGTGCCCTGCTGGCCAGGAGCGCCGCCTGGGGCCCCAGACCCTCTCCCCAAGCAGGCTAGGGAAACTGAGGCACTGAAAGACAGTGGGACCAGCCCAAACATCCTCCAGGATGAGGTCTGCCTGTTTGACTGGGATGCTGAGGAAGCATCCCAGGAGAAGGAGCCACGGCACAACCACGGGTTCCTCAGGGCAGAGTGTGCTGTAGCACCCAGGAGTCCTGGGGACCAGCTGCTTGCCGGTGGGCTAGTGCCCTGCAGGGATGGAGGGGAGAGGCGCGGGCAGCTGGATGGGATAGGAACATGCCGAAGGGTGCTGGGATCCTGGGGTGGTAGTGGGGGGGACTGTGCTGTCCCCCAGGCCAGGCACAGGTGGAGGAGCTGGCGGGGAGCTCCGGATGCCTTTGGCTACAGCCCCCAGGATCCGGCCGGCTGCCCCATGCTGCTGAGGCAGGAGGTTACTGGCAGTCAATGAACGCAAGTAACCGCTGCGCAAGCTGCAGTGGCGCCGACGTGAGCAGCATGCGCGGTGCTGGAGCTGCGTGCGTGGTGCTGGGATGCGCCGGGGGGCTGCCGGGCATCCTTGCTCTGCTGTCGTCATGCACAGCCCCCTGCCCTCCCCTCCTGACCCTCCGTCCTGCTGTCAGCTGGGATAGAGTTAATTTTCTTCTCATTTGCTGGTGCAGTGCTGGTTTGGGTTTGGTGTGAGAACAATGTTGATATCACACGGATATTTTTGGTTGCTGCTGGGTTACGTTTATACTAAGTCAAGGACTTGTCAGTTCCTCAGACCCTGCCAGGAGAGAGCTGGAGGGGCACAAGAAATTGGGAGGGGACACAGCCAGGACAGCTGACCTGAGCTAGCCAAAGGGCTATTCCATACCATAGAATTCCATGCTGATGTATAGGCTGGGGGGAGCTGGCCGCGGCCAGCCTCAGTGCTCGGGGACCAGCTGGGCAGCGGGTGGTGAGCAATTCCATTGTGCATCACTTGTTTTCTTTTCTCCCTTCCCTTTGGATTTTGTTCCTCTTCCCTTCTCCCTCTTTTTCCTTATAATCGTTATTACTATGATTGGTTTATTTTATTTCAATTACCAAATTGTTATTATCTCAGCCCTCGGGTTTTACATTCCTTCCCGATTCTCCTCCCCATCCCTCCTGGCTGCATGGCACTTCGTTACCAGCCAGAGTTAAATCACGACACCCTCGCTGCCCCTCTGCCAGCGGGCGCTCCTGGATGGAGGGCGCCTGACTCCAGGGGGTGCAGAGGAGGAATCAGGAGCCTTGGGGTGCCGGACCCCTGTCCTGAGGGTGGACAAGCCAGAGGGATGCCCACCTAGCGTGGTACTAGGGCTGTGAGCTGGTCTGGCCCTGAGGCTGGCCCCAGCCTGTGGACAGGGGATGGATGAGTTGCCCGAGCCCAACACCAGCTGCCACCACAGATTGCGGTGGGGGCTGGTGGGGGGGCATATTTCCAGCAGGGAGATGCTCAGATTTGGTCCATGGTTCAGCATGGTCCTAGCACCCTGTATACTATCGCTTTCCTGCTAGGGCTGTGTTTTGGGGGCAGCTCCTGAGAGCCTGAGGCTGTGCCTGTTCCCTACTCCCGACACATCATGTTCCTTCTGCCAGAAAATGCTAATCAGCTGCATTTAAAGCAGAGATAATTCCAGGTCTGATTAGCAGTGGCTGCTGCTGGGTGTCACAGCGTGAATGCCAATGAAGGCAACCGCCGGGTATGCAGCGGGCTCGGGGACTCTGCCTGCCCTCCGCTACCCGGCTTCTCGCTGCCCCTCTCCACCAGCCCTGGGGACCAGGATGTGACAACGTGCCCAGGACCAATGTCACAGCCCGGTCATCTTCCTCAGCAGCCACGTGCCCTGACCCAGGGATTTCCCTGGTTTTTGCTGTGATCCAGGGCATGTGCTTCTTCGGCACAGGAGGTTGGTGGGGTCAGCCAAGGAGCAAGGTCACAGGGATCATGCTGGAAATGACAGCTGCTGTGGCTATAGCCTCGGGCATGCTGGCAGGGACAGTGTCCAGGTGTATGTCACCCCTGGCATGACGCATGGGGGTCCTGAGGTCCCCCAGCTGCTGGGATGGCATCACAGTCCCTGGAAAGCAAATCCGTGCTGCTCTCTCCCTCCAGGGTACAAGACTCTCCTCAAATGCCTGTCAGGGAAGTTCTGCCAGCGGGAGCTCATTGGGATCATGGGCCCCTCGGGTGCTGGGAAGTCCACGCTCATGAACATCCTGGCTGGCTACAGGTGAGGCTGGGGGGAAGCCGGCGGGGCTGGGGGTGCAGGGCTGGGGGCTCTGTGCTACGTTCCCCCGCGCCTCTTCCCTGCAGGGAGACGGGCATGAAGGGCCAGATCCTGGTGAATGGCCGGCTGCGGGACCTGCGGACCTTCCGCAAGATGTCCTGCTACATCATGCAAGATGACATGCTGCTGCCACACCTCACCGTGCTGGAAGCTATGATGGTGAGCGGCGCAGGAGCCAGGCAGCCTGCTGCTGGGGCATCCCGCGGGCTGTGTCCTCCGGCACTGAGCCCACACTGGCATCAGGCATTTCCAAGGGCTCTGGGACACGGGAACAAAATCCTGCTGATCTTGCTCCCTGCATCCTGAGCCCTTGGCTGGGCAGGGACGGGGCTGTGGTGCAGGCGATTGTGTTTCCTACATCCGACAGTCGTGTCTCTCTGCCCACCCTCTCCCGGCAGGTCTCTGCTAACCTGAAGCTGAGTGAGAAGCAGGAGGTGAAGAAGGAGTTGGTAAGTGCAGAGGAAGATGGGGCCAGGCCCCCTCATCTCTCCCCAAGATGGGGAGAGTAGGGAAGGGAGCGCCGTGAGGGGACTAGGGGATGCTGAGGGGCGGCCAGCGAAGGAGGTCTGAAGGGAGGTGGCAGGCACGGGGTGAGGGTCCACGGCAGCTCATGGTGAATGAGGCTGTCTCGCAGGTGAACGAGATCCTGACGGCGCTGGGGCTGCTGGAGTGCTCCTACACCCGCACCATCTCGCTGTCGGGGGGGCAGCGCAAGCGCCTGGCCATCGCCCTGGAGCTGGTTAACAACCCTCCCGTCATGTTCTTCGATGAGCCCACGAGGTGAGGCCGCAGCTGGGGGTCCCCAGCACTTTCCCCTGCTGGGGGACACCAGTGTGGCTGGCACCCTCTGCAGCACCGCGGGGCTGCAAGAGCCGAGGGGGGGATGTGGCTGAGCCCACCAGGGCTCCCAGAGGGCAGGGTGGGGGACACACAGGGGTGCTTTTTTCCACCCATATGGGAGGAGGGTGCCCACAAGGGGAGGCGAGCGGGGGCATCTTTAGGATGTGCTTCTCTCAGCTCTCCCTTTCTGCTGTCTCTTTCTCCTCTGCCCCATCCTACGTGGCCACAGCGGTCTGGACAGTGCCTCCTGCTTCCAGGTGGTTTCCCTGATGCGGTCCCTGGCTCAGGGTGGGCGCACCATCATCTGCACCATCCACCAGCCCAGCGCCAAGCTCTTTGAGATGTTCGACAAGGTTTGGGCTGGGCTGGGATACGGGATGCCTCGGGCGGGCAGGGTCCCTCTGGCCCCAAGACCCAGGGAGAGAGGCCGTGGGAGGGGCAGGCTGCAGGCAGTTGTCCTGGGGCGTGTATGGCACACAGCCCCCATGGCTGGGGTCTGGCGGGGTGCCCTGTGTCACCCTAGGGCAGGGAGGTGGGTAGGAGCCAGCAGCAGTGCCCCTGGCTGCTCTGCACCCGCCATATCCTGGCTTTTCCTTGCAGCTGTACATCCTGAGCCAGGGCCAGTGCATCTTCAAAGGCATCGTGACCAACCTCATCCCCTACCTGAAGGGTCTTGGCCTCCACTGCCCCACGTACCACAACCCCGCTGACTTCAGTGAGTGCCTCCGCCCCAGCTGGAGCCGTGGTGGGGAGCAGAGGGTGGGAAGGTCCAAACCCAGTGCCCAAGCCCTGGGGGCTGCCTGGCGTTCCCCCGGGATGCCCAGGGAGCAGGGCTGCCCGTGCCCTTCCCGTTAGGTGCTGGCTGGGCACTGCTACCATGTGGTGCAGCATTGCAGGGTTGGGGGCTGTGCTGGGCTCCCAGCCCCCTGCCCCATGGGGTCGCAGGTGGAGCAAAGTGATGGCAAGGCCTGGCTCAGCACCTCTCAGGGGTCCTGTTCTTCTCCACAGTTATCGAGGTGGCCTCAGGAGAGTACGGGGACCTCAACCCCGTCCTGTTCCGCGCCGTTCAGAATGGCATGTGCACCATGGCCGAGAAGAAGAGCAGCCCCGACAAGGCAGATCCGTCATGCCCAGCACACTGTGTGACGGTGAGTGGGGACGAGAGGAGCCTCCTGCGGTGATGGGGAGCAGCAGGTAACGGGATGCTCACCCAGGGGCACCTCAGTCTCCTCCGCCCCACGGTGCACAGATATGCTGTGATGCCCAGAGCCCCTTGGACACGGCGGGGAGCATGGAGGTGCTCAGCCAGCCTCTGCTTGTCTTGAGCAACAGCCCTGTGCTGGCAGTGCCTGTTCTCACCAGGGGTGCTCCCAGGGGGCACCCTGGGAGCCTTTGGGTGCTGTCCTAGCAAGGACCCTGCGTTGTGAACTTGACCCGTGTCCCTGACTTGCAGGACGTGGACCACATCGAAAGCCACACGTTTGCTACCAGCACTTCAACCCAGTTCTGCATCCTCTTCAAGAGAACCTTTATCTGCATCCTAAGGGACACGGTGAGGGCAGGGGAGGCTGGGCCAGGGCTGAGGGGATGGGACCTGGCGTGTCAGTCACTGGGGGCAGGCAGAGACAGGGCTTGAATGGGGGCTGGCGTTGGGCTCACCCTTGAGGAGCAGGCAGGCTGTCCTCTGCTCCCCTGGGATGCTCACGGGGTGCTGCCCTGCCTTGCTGAGCCCCTGTACCCTCCCTGCCTGCAGGTGCTGACCCACCTGCGATTCATGTCCCACATCTGCATCGGAGTGTTGATCGGGCTGCTCTACCTGCACATCGGCAACGACGCGGGCAAAGTCTTCAACAACACTGGCTTTCTCTTCTTCTCCATGCTCTTCCTGATGTTTGCCGCACTGATGCCCACCATCCTCACCTGTAAGAGGCTCCTTCCCCCCAACACCCCTTCACTGCTCCCGACCCCTGGGGCAGAGGGGGGGCTCCGGCTGTGTGGGACTGTGTCTGCTGGGAGGTGTATGGTGGAGACAAATGAATTAGACAAAGTGGGGGAAATAAGAGAGGAGAGGGGAGAAAAAAATGCAAACAAAGAAGAGGGGGAAGGCTTCTGTTTGGATGTATTGCAGTTTTGCACTTTAATGTTTGGCTATGGTGAACTTGCTGGCTCAAAGCAGAATGCTGGAATTTTTTTTTGCGCTGCAAAAATGTCAGCGAGGCTGCATTTTCAGCTGCTTTGCCCCTTTTCACTTCCTCAAAAAGTTTGCCTAAAAACCCCCAGCCAGGCTGACTTTTCCATGCAGAAAGTTCCCACATCGGTCACTGATGTTTTTTCCTGGTGAAGATCTGAGGACCCGCTCGAGGCGCAGGCAGGAGGCTGCCGGTGCTTGGTGCCAGCGCAGCATCACGCCTGCCTGCACCAGGGCAGGTGGGAGCGGGGGCTGGAGCAGCCCAGGGCACTGCCGGCTGCTGACTCCTTCTTCCCGTGCAGTCCCCCAGGAGATGTCCGTATTCCTGCGAGAGCACTTGAACTACTGGTACAGCCTGAAAGCCTATTATCTGGCAAAGACCATGGCAGATGTGCCCTTCCAGGTGAGCTTTTGGCTAGGCTGTAGAGTGGCCCTGATGCTGGCGTACCTTCCTTGGCACAGCCTGAGTACCCCCGTACCCTGGGCTGGCTTTTGAGGGGTCCCTGCTGCCCTCCAGCCCCCAGGGAGGGTCTGCGGGGGGAGGGCGGCCACGGCTCCAGCAGAGCAGTCTCTTTGCTTGCCCTTCTCCAGGTGATCTGCCCCATCGCCTACTGCAGCATCGTGTACTGGATGACGGGCCAGCCACCCGAAGCCACGCGCTTCCTCCTCTTCTCTGCCCTGGCCACCGCCACGGCCCTGGTGGCTCAGTCCCTCGGGCTTCTAATTGGAGCTGCTTCCACTTCCCTGCAGGTCAGACGGGGCCCCAGCTTTGCCCGTTATGTGGAGGTGGGAGAAGAGCTGCAGGGGGTCTCGTGATGAGGAGGGGTGGAGGGGAGTGTTGCCCGTAGGTGGGCGTGCGAGTGCCGCAGGACGTTGCCTGTGGACGGGGAAATGACACCCAGTGGCCTCTGCTCCCCAGGTGGCCACCTTCGTGGGACCCGTCACTGCCATCCCTGTCCTGCTCTTCTCGGGCTTCTTCGTCAGCTTCAAGACCATCCCCACCTACCTGCAGTGGAGCTCCTATGTCTCCTACGTCAGGTGGGACCCTGCGCTCCGGCCAGAAGCTCCCGTGGGCTGGGGAGGGCATGGGGCTGCCGGGGCACGTGGTGATGGTGGTGGGCTCTGCTGTAGGTACGGCTTCGAGGGCGTCATTCTCACCATCTACGCCATGGAGCGCGAGGACCTGGAGTGCCTCGAGGACTTCTGTCCTTTCCAAAAACCCATCAAGATCCTGCAGGAGCTGGACGTGGAGGAGGCCAAGCTCTACCTGGACTTCCTTATCCTGGGCATCTTCTTCATCATCCTGCGGCTCCTGGCTTACCTGGTCCTCAGGTACAAAGTCAAATCAGAGAGATAAAGGGGCTGCGGGGCCCCAGTGCCGTTCCCGGGCCTGGCCTGCTGTGAGATGTTCTGCAGATGGACACGGTGCTCCTAGCAGGTCACGGACCGTGGCGGAGGCGTCGGTAGGTGCCAGCCAGGCCTGGCTCAGTCGAGAAGGGTTTTGAGACATCTCGGAACTGTTTTAACCTTTCCACACACTCTTCATTGCAAAAGTTTTGTACAGCCCTGGCATGTGCCACCCTCTCCCTCAGGACTGCCGAACCCCATGGAGCTTGGGTCCTCTCATCACCCCTGCCCAGCACTGCCCTTCTCCGCCGAACACGTTGGGACACCGGGAACGGTCCCGTGGAGGCGGCTGTCTGCTGAGCAAGGCTGGGGGGAGCCGGCTGCTCCGGGCAGGAGGGGAGCAGCGCCCTGGGCTGCCTGAGCCTGGGGCTGGAGCCGGGAGGAGGCACCTGCAGGGCATGGATCCGTAGGGCAGGGCATGGATCCGTAGCGCAGCACATAGCCCCGTTGCTCGCCCTGGCCAGCAGCATGTGTGTCAGTGCTAAGAAGAGCCCAAAGATGCAATAGGCCAAGTTGCACAAGGCTTTAGTGTTCTCTGTCGCCATAGCTGCAGAAATTGCCACATCCCCTTTTTCTTTCTGCAGAAATCCTCCCTCTTTTTTCCTTTTTCTTTTTTCTTTTCTTTTTTTTTATAAACTCCACTGCTTCCCAGTCTGCATGGAGGGGAAAAGGGAGCCATCAGGCCGAGAAGGACTTGGGACTCCGTCTCGGACTTCTGCTTGGATGCCATCATCAGAGATGGGATCTTCAAACCTGGGGATGTGGCAGGGTCTGTGGGAATGGGGCAGTATTTGCAGACCTTAGGGAGCCTCACGCTTAGTCCGTGTTGTCTTTGGGGTCTGAGCCAAGAGGATAAAATCAACCAACATGGAGACAACTGACTGGTCCCTTCAAGTGCTGCGTGGAGCAGGGAGGATTTAGGTTCCCACACCCTGCCAGGGCCAGGCAGCTGAAAAGCCGGGCTGGGCTCAGCCGTGCCATCGCTGGAGCCTCTACTGCAGGAGAAGAGCTGGCCCTGAGCCCTTCCCTTGCACCTTCTTGCTCCTCACCCCTTGCCCCCAGCACAAACGTGGCTGTCTCAGCAGAACAGGGAGGATGAGCCTCACTCAGCACCGGCTGTGCAAGGAGGGGATGCCAGCCCCGGGGACGCCCAGCCTCGTCGCAGTGCCAACCTCCCAGGTGCACTGTGCAGAAGGGGGTCCCAGCAGTGCCAGGACTGGAAAGCAGGTATGATCTCAGAGCAGTTTGCTTGCATTGGGCGACCCTGACACTGGGAATTGCTTGGCACTCTGTGACTGGTATCAGGAAAAAGGTCCCTTTTGGCAAGTGGCTCTGGTAGCTCCTCCGAAGTCACCTGCCTCTCCACACCCCGTGCGGAGGGAAGGCATTTCGGCACCTTGCTGGCTCTCCAAAGGAACAGAGCTGAGACCAGAGCTGGTGGGGCATCCGTACATGCTGCTGTGCTGGGAACGCAGCCCGCTGCTTAGCTACACAGCACAGGCCTGTCTGTGGGCGTGCTGGCACTGGTGTCACGGGGCTGCACTGGTCACCCACGCACAGGAGAACCTGCTGCTTTTTAGTGAGCACGAACACAGGGAAGGCAGCTCTGCCCCATTCTGGCATGCTGGGCTCTGGTTCAAGTGCAGTCTGTGAGATGCTGCTGCTGGCACTCTCTAAGCAGCAGGGCATTGCAGGGCAAGTGCCAGATTTCAGCAAAATCCTTGAAGACTGTTCTTTGCTTTTGCCGGCTCGTGTTGGGATGGCTCCACGCAGCAGGGTCTGGCTGGCACGCAGGTGGACAGCAGGCGTGTGGCAGCACTGATGCTGGGCGCTCAGCAAGGTCGGGTTTCCCCTGCCTGGACAGCATCGCTGCGAGGAGCTTGTAGCCGTGGGGCTCTCCTGCACAGAGGGTCTGGAAGCAGGACGTGCCCTGATGTGCTGAGCAGTTGGGGTTTTCCCCAGGGGCTCTTGTCTGACTTAGCGCTGTCCCTCACAAAATTCCCCTCTGCTCCTGGATCTTGCTTCGGTGCCAGCCCTGTGCCATGCGCTGCCGTGGAGCCGTGCCAGCCTGGCGGGCTGCAGCCTCCTGGGCATGATGCTGCCAACCGCAGCTGCAGCGGCACGGTCGAGGGGGGAACGGTCCCCGTGTCTGCTCTGTCACGAGGTGGATGGAAGGGCAGGGAGCCAAGGGGATGGTGGAGCTGCAGGCTGTCCCCCTTCTCCATCTCACTGTCCATGGGGCTGATGGGACCGATTCCCCACTTCTGCCCCACTCTCGGGCTGTGGCTGGCGAAGCATTGCCCAGCACCAAGTGCGCGCTGCTGGGCTGAGGGTTTTCCCCTGGATGGACACCAGGATGGCAGGAGGTGCAGCCCCACACAGCTCCTGCCTGCACCCTGGCAGCGGGGGCTCTCATGGTGGGTCCTGGTTCCCGCACGCCGGAGACACTGCTGTCCCCAGCGCTGCGCCCTGCTGCTGGCTGCACCCAGCACACGGTGCCTCCTGGGACACCCCTGTGCCATCGCAGCCAGCACCAGCGCCACTCCCAGAAGGACCGGGATGAAATGGGCTAGTGATGGCCCATGTGTGGAGCAGAGGGGGCTACCAGCAGGCACTGGTGACTGCCACTGCCCATGTCCCCTATGCTGCAATGGAAACCTTTGCTGGCCAGCCTCTGCTGCTTGCAGAGAAACCCCATGGGACAGGTTGCCCAAGCTTGGCGTGGCCAGGGGGAGACTTCTGGGGCAGGTAGCTCCACAGGTGGCTGCTTGGACCAGCCTGTCCATGATGGTGCAGCTGGCAGCACCCCCAGGATCTCCAGGACAGTTCAGCCCAGCCCGAGCCTCCTGCGCTGGTGAGTGTGCAGGTTACGGCGTCCCAGCTGACCAGGTACGCAGCCACTGTGGGGCAGAGGGCCAGGGCAAGCCCTGGAGACGGAGGATGGCTGTGTCCCTGAGCTGGGCGAGGGTGCTGGGGAGCAGGAGTTATGGGGCAGGTGCCCCTCGTCCGCAGGGCCAGGGCAGCAGGGGTGCCGCAGGTGCCCTGGCAAAGGGCACGGGCAAGTGAATGTGTTGGTATGAAGGGGCCGTGACGAGCGAGGGATCTGGGCATCCCGTGGCACAGAGAGCCTGGGTCCGGCAGACCCTGCCCCAGGGAAAGGCACCTTCGGTGGGGGCTGAGGAGTGAACTGAGCCAAGGTGCCAGAACAGGGCCACCCACTGCTCCTTCTGCCACAGCGAGGACAGTCCCAGCGATGGTGGGAGGCACAGAGGAATGCAAAGGGACTGAGCGCGTTTGCACCAAGCCCAGCAGGCTGGCGTGGCTGGGCTGAGCACTCGGGATTTATTGCCCCTCAGCTGCCCGGGTGGCCCCCTGCCCCACCAAAGCAGGGTGGGAGGGGTTGTCTCTGCCCTGGCATGGCTGAGGGCTGGGGTGCAGCCCTCCTGCTCTGGGGGGCCCTTAGCGGAGCAAGGCTCAGCTGCTCTAGCCCACTGGCTAGCAGGCATCTCTTCAGGGCAAGATAAGCGCCAAGCTGGGCTGTGGCGGGACCACTTGGCAATGACACTGGTTTTGTGGTGTGGGGCCAGGAGTGCCCAGGCTGGGCGAGGAGCACCCATGTGCTGGGCTGGCATGCAGCAGCGAGGATGCACTTTATCAGAGCAGGGGAGCAGGGCCATGGGTGCTTCTGGCTGCAGGAATCCCACCAGGGAATGCGTCTGGATAATCATGAGGAGTGTGTTGGAGGAGAGCAGGCTTCTTCCCCCACACCTCCTCTCCCCCCCGCCTTCCCTTGCGATGCACTTTGAATGGATGAGGCTGTGGTTCGTGCCGTGGCTCCAGCTCCCTGGGAGCACCGGTTGAACCTCAGCCCATCTATAACTGCTTCAGCCCCTTGGTCCCTTGGTCCCTTGGCCCCTTCAGCCCACAGGCAAGGTTATATCGGGTACTGCCTCTCCCTCACGTGCGCTGTCAACGCGGGCAAGGCAAGCAGTGGTATGGCCTCTCACCTGCACGCATGTCCAGGCCACCTTTGTCACATGCACAAGAAGAGCAACTGCATCATCACCCAGCTGGTGCTAGGGATTGCTGGAGGGGAGACTGGGCTAGGACAGGGAAGGGATGGGGCTTCTCCCAGGGTTTCACCTCTCTCTCAAATCAGGCAATAAAACAGTGTTTCCTTCTCGCTGTGTGTGGACACCATTTGTCCTGTCCCGATGCCACAGGCTGCCTGGGATCTCTGTGTGCATCCCTGCCAGGCTGGACCCTGTGGTGTTTTAGCCTTCGCTGTGCCCACGTGCGCAGGGGGGGCTGTGCAGCGGGGTGCACGCGGGGTGAGATGCAGGGCTGGGGTGCACCATGCAGCGCGGTGCGGCTGGGGAAACCCACGCTTCCACATGGTGACCAGAGGTGAGCTGCTATTTTTTCCTGGGACCGTTTGCCAAAACAAGGTGCAGATAACAGCTCAAAGGCCAAGGGAGTCTGCTCGCACAGCTGCAGCTCTGCTGTGGTAGCCGCGTGTGGGTGGCATTTGCCCGGGTCCTTCTGCCTTGCTGGGAGGAGGCTGCGAAGTGGGGCCAGGGCACCGCTGCCCACCGCCGCAGCCTGGCAGGATCCAGGCAGAGCAGAGGTGAGCCCCTGGGCTCGGGGGGGGCACAGGGCTGCTGGCGGGGCCCTGCTGGCTCTCTGGGCTGTGCCACACATGCAGGTAAGTGCCCCATAGAGACAGGGTGCCCAGGTCCCAGTTTGCTGCTGGTGCTCACCAGTGTCCGGAGGACCCCGGGAGCTGTTGAGCAGGCAGAGGTGTTACGGCTTATTTCAGTCTTTCTGAGATGCCAGCTGTACTTGTTGGATTTCACACATCAATAAAACTTATATTTATAGTGTACTGCCTGGATGCCTCCCCTCCCTGAGCAGACAGAGGGTATGCACGTGACGGGGGGGATGTACGTACCTGGGGACACCGACGGGCATCCCTGTGCTGGGGTGCGGAGGTGTGGGCTGGGGGGGCAGCACGCGGGCGGGTGGCCGCACACATTGCTGGGGACGGGGACAGAATGTGTGCAAAGGCGCACAGGGGGGCACGTGCAGGCCTTTGGGGTGCAAGGGTGGCCTTGGGGGTTACCCGAGTGTGAACCCTTGCCCTCAGCCCTGCCTGTGGCTGGCTGGGGGGGGGGCTGGCCCTTCCTGGGACAGCCCCCCGGGACCGAGTGGGTTGCATGCAGCCCCACAGACGCCACCGGCTCTGGTCTCAGCGCTACCTTACCGGGTTGCCAGAGCAGACCTGCAAGCAGCGAGAGGGTAGGTATGTCTGTCTGTGTGTGCACGTCCGTGCATGTGTGTTACACAGCCAGGCAGAACCTGGTGGTGCTGGGCTGCCCTGCTAGCACAGCTTCATCCAGGCTCTTTTCCCTGCGGGGCTTCTGTTGTCCTGCTCCTTGCATTGTGCTCGGTGGCGGCAGCTGAGCGCGGGGGGATTCACTGTGGAGCAGGATTTATCCTTGCAGGCTCCTGTTGCACAGCCAGGCACTAGCTGGGGATGCAGAGCCACCAAATGTGTCCAGAGGAACCCCCGCACCCCGCAGCACCGCTGGTATGTGGATATACGCAGGACCCCCCCTCCCCATACTGTGCGTGCCCCTGTGTTTGGGGGTGCAGGTGTTTGTCCTCGCTGTTACACTTGCCGGCCCCTCTGCCGTGTCCCCAAAGTGGGGGATCTCCACGCGCCGGAGCTGGCGGCCGCTGTGCGCGGGGCAGGACGGGACAGGACGGCGTTGCAGGAAGTTACAGCTGCAAAACAGCCACCTCCGGAGAGGAGCCTCTTCCCGGGACAAGGATGGAAGGACAAGGCTAAGCAGCAGCAGGCTCTCCTCGGTGGGCTCAGCGCCTGGAGCACGAGCACGGGGAGCCGTGGGCTCAGCCTCCCTGGCCAGGATCCCTGCTGGAGGTAAACGCGTCGCTTTCGACACGGCCATCGCTCTCGTCTTGCTCAGCGTTTGCTTCACCATTGCCGTGGGCTCCGGGGCCTCGATCCCTCCGGACACAGGCGCAGGGAGGTGGGAGCCTGTGGTAACCAGAGAGCGAGGGCGTGCGGGCCAGGCGTGCACCAGGGGTCCCTGAAGGGGACGTGGCAGGGGTGCGGCACAGGGACCCCCGCTCGGCGGTGTGCCCTGGGTGGCAGGGGGTGCCAGGAAAGGGCTGGGAGCTGGGCATAGGGTCCATCGGCGTTTACTTGCTGCAAAAGCCTCCAGGCCAGGACACCCAGGTTCAAGGTCAGCTCCACTGCCTCCACCCCCGTGCCTCAGTTTCTCCGTCTGGATAACATGAGGGACTGCAAAAAGCCTGGGCTGTGGGAAGTGAGAGCAAGCAGTCGCCCTGCTCGTCCTCTCCTGGAGGAAGCCAAACCAAGAGGTTGCATGCTGGGGTTCGCTTCCACCCTCCCCGCGCCGTGCCTCAGTTTCTCCAGCTGTTGGGGCTGTGAGCATTCCCGAAGGATCGCCCTGCTGGGCTGGGGCGGGAGCCTGAGTCAGCGCCGGCACAGCCGGTTCTGCGGGGCCGTACGGGGCAGGCAGGCTGGGCAGAGCTCCGCTGCGCCATGGCCCTGGGGAGCAGCACTGCCCACCCTGTCCTGCTCCCTTCGTTCATCCTGGAGATGGGTGCTTTGCCTGGGGAATCTCACCCTGGGCCAGGCAGGACCTGGTGCAGCCCTGAGGAACCAGCTGAGCCCTGGCAGCCCCCTGCCAGCTTGTGCCCTGGCTACTGCTGGCTGCAGTAACGGGACGAGGCTGTGCTCAGCATCTCCGAGTGCTGCAGCCGCCTGGTCCTGGCAGACCTGGTGAGAGGGCTCGGCAGCTGCCAAGGGCTCGGCAAGGGCTGCCCACCGCCGGACAGCACTGCTCGGCAGGGCCAGTGCCAGCGGGTGGTCCTGGGCCACACCAGTGCCAGGCTGGGGAAAGCCACCGCTCACATGGAGATGGGATCACCTGTATCCAGTTCCTTTCCTAAGCCCCTTCCTGCCATCTCCTCTCCCGCAGCCCCAGCTCCTGGTTTTACAGGATTTCATGGCACTTTGGGGAAGGCAGTTGGTTTATTCTAATATAAAGCCCTAAAATATCAAGCCCTCAAGCCTGGGAGGAAGAAGCCTGCTCTGGCCCCAGCACTTTTGTTCTCTCGGCTGTGATAGCTGCACTGTTACAGCCGAGTCTGGGCTAGTGACTTCTGGCTGCTGACAAGGAGGAGAAAGTCCCCTGCCCCTTGTGTCCCCAGTGAATGAGGTGGCTGGTCCCAGCTGTGGGTCTAGGGGGTGGAGGTGGGTCTTGGGGGGGGCAGGCAGGCTGACCTGGCAGGGTGGGTACCCCCTCAGGGCCCTGCTTTGCTGCCCTGCTGGCTGCAACCCAGCTAAGGTGATGCCCAGGTAGGTCTAAGGGTGCTGGATGGGGAGTCTGGGGGGGACGTGCTTCTGCCAGCTCAGCTCTGCTCCAGCCACCCTGCTGGCCAGCCCCCCACTGCTGCCCACGGCCAGTGGGTTTGTGGGGTCGGTGTGGGAGTGGGTCCTTCCTGATGCAGGCGTCCCTGGGCTGGGGTGGGGGTAGGGACAGCCTTAGGCTGCAAAGCTGGGCTGGGGCAGGGCATTGGCATGTCCAGGTGTCCAGCCTGCCTCATGGGCTGCCTCTTCTCTTCCAGGCAGAGGATGTTCCGTGCCACGCAATGCCAGAGCTGCCTGCCCTGGGGCAGCTGGGCACAGCTGCGTCGATCCCTGCCAGGGAGCAGGGGGACCCGGGGTGTGTATCTGTGTGCTGCTTCGGTGCCAGGTGAGCTGGGCTCTGTGCGTGTGGGACTGTGACCCTGAATCTGTCCTGCCCCCAGGGAAGCCCTGTCCCTGGTGGACACCTCTCCCCAAGCTGCACAGTGGAGCTTGTGCACTCTGGGTCACCCCAGCAAGATGCGAAGCCGTTGAGCTGGGTGGTGTGAGCTCTGCTGGGCTGGAAGAGGCCATCCATGACTGTCTGTGTTCTTCTCCACCCCAGATGTTGCAGGCAGCTCCTTCCTCAGGAAGATCCTTTGCGCAAGCAGCATCTCCCATCCCAGGTACGGTGCCACGCAGCTGGGGCCTGGCCCATTCTGCCCTGTGGCTGTTTGCCACGGGACCTGGGCGGCTGAGCTGGCTGCCACGGGACCACTGGGGCTCTGCTTTGCCTCCACCTAGAAAACAACCCAGACCCAACTCTTTGCCTGCTCTGAATTCAGCCCAACTTCCTCTGCCTCACCATGGGGGTGCTGGGGATGCACAGCAGGCAGCGTGCTGACCTGCCTTCAGCTCCCAGCCGTGCCCTTGCCCCAGCCCTGTGCTCTCCCTTGGCGTGGGGGAAGGCAGGGGTGAGCTGGCTCTGCTCAGCACCTCCCATGGCACGCACTTGTGACCTGCCTACCCTGCCCCAGGCAGGGCTTGGAGCTGCCGGCCCCTGCCTTCCTTGTGAAACTCTTCCTCCTCTCGCAGGCGCTGTGTTCGCTTCCAGGGAGGGTCCCAGGAGAGCTCTGTCCAGCCCAGCTCCCCTCGCCGTGGCCTGAACCAGCTGAAGAATGTGGCCTCTTCTGGTAAGCTCTCAGCCTTGCACTGAAGGGGATGGAGGGTCCTGCAGAGCAGGTTGGGGGCAGCTGCTGTCCTGGGCAATGTGGGGTTAGCAAGAACTGGGTTCTGTCCTCTTCTCTCAGCCACCTCACCGCAGTGGCTTGGGGCAGGCAACTTCCCCAGTCCCCTCCCAGTGAGATGCCCTTGTTTCATCAAGCACCTCCCTCTTGCCAGACGCCATCAAGAAGCACCAGAAGAGCCTGTCTGCGTGGTTCAGCCACCAGCCCAATGAAGAGAGGCAGTTTGGCCCTTCCTTCTCGATGGACGCAGTCCATGTGGACCCAGTGATCCGAGAGAGCTCCCTGGAGGACATCCTGAAGCCCTCACCTGACTTAACCATCCAGAACCAGCTCCAGCAGCCCTGCAGCCAGGTTATCAGCCTCCAGAACCTTTTCGATGTGGATGCCTGTGGGCGGCAGGTGAAGAACGTGGTGCTATACGGCACCGTGGGCACGGGGAAGAGCACCCTCATCAAGAAGATGGTGGTGGACTGGTGCCACGGTCGCCTGCCCCGCTTTGAGCTGGTCATCCCCTTCTCCTGCGAGGATTTGTCCCAAAGTCATGCCCCCATCTCCCTGCGGCGCCTCATAACCAAGAAGTACCAACACCTCCGGGATGTGGTGCCGATGCTGGGCGCTTCCAACCTCAAGGTGCTTTTCATCCTCAATGGCCTGGAGCGCCTCAACTTGGACTTCCGACTGGCTGGCACGGAGTTGTGCTGTGACCCCAATGAGCCTGTGCCTCCCTCCGCCATCGTGGTCAATCTGCTGCGAAAATACCTCCTGCCAGAGGTCAGTGTCTGCCTCCAGCTCCTTCATGCTGGAGGAAGGCTGGGGGTGAGCCCTAGGGCATTGCAGGCACGGCCGTTGTGCTAACTGCTCGTGGTCCAGCCTGGCTGTGAGCGAGCAGGCAGCCTCCGTTCCTGGAGGGACTCACCAAGGTGGCCTCACGTCGCTGTTACTGGTTTGTCTCTGTGGGATCTTTAGGGAGGCCTGGGAAGGCAAAGGCAGCAGTCTGCTGGGCTGTGGTCTTCCAGACTCAGTACATGTCTAGCAGGGGATGGGGAAAGCTGTTCCGTCCCCTCTGCCTGGGCCAGATTTCAACCAACACCCTTTAGGCAGCAGCTTCTTGAACCCCAGCCCCCGGGTGGTGTGACCGTTGCACACCTGTACGTGGGTTACGCGCTTGGGACCCTGCTGAGCTTAGATCAAAGCCGCGGATGGAGCACCTCCAAACTCACCTAGCCCTCTGCTTCCAGGCCAGCATCATCGTCACCACGCGCCCATCGGCTGTGCGCCGGATTCCTGGCAAGTATGTGGGTCGCTACGCTGAGATCTGTGGCTTCTCTGACACCAACCTGCAGAAGCTGTACTTCCAGATGCGCCTCAGCCAGCCTGGCTGCAGTGGAGAGGACAGTGTGGGTAGCGGCTCAGGCGAGCAGGAAAACTTGGTGGAGATGTTGTCGAGGAACTTGGAGCGCCACAACCAAATAGCTGCTGCCTGCTTCTTGCCCTCTTACTGCTGGCTGGTGTGCACCACGCTGCACTTCCTCTACTTCACCAGGACGGTACCTCCCAGCCAGACCCTGACGGGCATCTACACCAGCTTCCTGAGGCTCAACTTCAGCGGGGAGGTGCTGGACAGCACTGACCCCACCAACATCTCCATGATGAAATACGTGGCCAAGATGGTGGGCAAGCTGGCCTACAAAGGGGTGATGTCCCGCAAGACCTGCTTCTCAGAGGATGACCTGCAGCAGTGCTTTGAAGTGGAGATGAAGACTGAAAGTGAGCTCAACCTCCTGGAGGTTTTCCGCAGTGACGTCTTCCGCTTCTTCCTCACTCCGTGTGTGCAGCCAGGCAAAGAGCACACCTTTGTCTTCACCATCCCCGCCATGCAGGAGTACCTGGCAGCCCTGTATGTGGTGCTGGGTGAGAAGAAGACCCTGGCACAGAGAGTGGGGAAGGAGCTGTCAGAGGTCATTGGGAAGGTGAGTGAAGATGTCGCTGTCGTTCTGAGTATCATCTCCAAGGTGCTGCCCTTGCGTTTCCTACCAGTGCTCTTCAACCTGCTCAAAATTTTCCCTCGCTACTTCTCCCGGCTGAGCGGTAAGGATCGGGATGCTATTGCCCACACCATGGCAGAGGAGCTGTTCAAAGAGGAGGACTACTACAATGACGATGTCTTGGACCAGATCAATTCCAGCATCCTGGGCGTGGAGGGCCCTATGTGCCACCCTGATGAAACCCCTGATGATGAGGTCTTTGAGCTCTTCCCCATCTTCATGGGTGGCATACTGTCCCGCCGTAACCGCGCCATCCTTGAGCAGTTGGGCTGCTCCATCAAGAACCTGGCAGCCTTTGAGATCGCCAAGGCCATGAAGAAGACAGTCATCAGGAACAGCCGCAAGGGACTACCCCCCTCCGAGCTGATGGACTACCTCTTCTTCCTGCATGAGTTCCAGAACGAGCGCTTTACAGCTGAAGCCATCCGCTCCCTCCGGACTGTCAACCTGTCATCTGTCAAGATGACGCCTCTCAAGTGCTCTATCCTGGCATCTGTCATGGGCACCACGTGCCACGAGGTGGAGGAGCTGAACCTGACCTCCTGCAACCTTGACACGAGCAGCTTGAGGATCCTTTTCCCAGTCCTGCTGCGATGCAAAGCTCTCCAGTGAGTACCACCTTCTTCTGCCCTTGAGCAGTGCTCAAAAAATGGGCTCTCCCTCACCTCTGCCCATGGCAGGGTTACGCTAGGAGCCCCAGCACGGCAAAGGTAGGGGAGGACATGCATTCCCTTGTTCACCCTCAGTGCAGACCTAGGGGACTACAGCTTCCAACATGCAACACTCCTGGAGCAGCCTTGCTAGGGCACTGCATCCTGGGCTTTGCGGTCCCAACGCCCCTTCCCGTAGGACTCTGGGCAGCTCTCAGCATCTGGCACCGCAGGCTGCCAGCTCCCCTGGCACACCGGGGTCTCTCCCACTGCCTGGCCCCCCCCCGCCCCATGAGCCACCCAGCACCACCTGCTACCCCTAGCTGGGGGACACACAGCCCAAGGGTGGGAGCAGGGGCTGCGCAAAGGGGTGGGCTCCGTCCCAGCCCACCCGTGGCACTGCAGGCTTCCTGCCGCCCAGCGCGTGGCGAGCCGCGCTCGGCAGAGATGGACTGGGCTGTGCAGCGGGGCTGTGCGGCACTTCCTCCCTCCAGATGCTCAGGGGGTCTTGCTGGGGTCCTGATCCCCCCTCAGACCTTCACTCAAGCCCCTGTGGACCCTGAACGCCTTCCCCTCCCTTGCTCCTGCTGGCACTGGCTCTGCTGGCTCATGCTGTCCAAGCTCTGGGGGGGTTTCAGTGTGCTCCCTTTTGGAGACGGAGCCTTGTGTGGTCTTCTCTGGGTAGGATGGTGATGGGGAGGGCCAAGAGAACAAGGTTGCCAGCCCTACAGGTAACAGCCATTTCGGTCCTGCCCCCCCTATGTCTTGCTCTGCATCAGTCTGCAGCTCAACAGCCTGGGCTCTGATGCCTGCAAGGAAATCCGTGACCTGCTCCTGCATGACAAGTGTGTGGTGAGCAACCTGCGGTGAGTACTGCCTCTGTCCTTGCATGAAACCATCTCTGCTGCCCACCACGGGCCCCCTGCCCAGCCTTGGCATTGCCTTGAGCTCCTCTGTCCACAGGCTGGCAAATAACCCCTTGGGGGAGCAGGGGGCACGATACCTGGCTGAGGCGCTGGCAGGCAACCGCTCGCTGACCCATTTGTCCCTGCTGCACACCACGCTGGGGGACCAAGGTGCTGAGGTCATTGCTCAGCACCTGGCCGAGAACCAGCACCTCCAGGAGCTCAACCTGGGCTACAACTCCCTGACAGACGCATCTGCCCTGCACGTGGTGGAGGTGGCCAAAAAGCACGCGACGCTGGACAAAGTGCAGTGAGTTCACTCTGCCCCAGCTCTTCCCTCTTGCAGACGATGCCTCCAGCCCAGCGTCCCTCCCCGTGGCAGTGAGCGGGGAGCCCCTCTCTGCCTCGCCATCCTTCCCCCCGGCCCTCACGGTGTCTCCCATTCCTTTTCTCCCAACGCACAGTCTGTACTTCAACGACATCAGTGAGGATGGCAAGCGGGCGCTTCACAGCCTGCGCATGGACCGGGATGGCGTCAGGGCACTGGTCTTCCTCACAGCAGGCACCGATGTCTCCGACTACTGGCCCAATATCCTGAACGTGGTGCAGAGGAACCTGCCCTTCTGGGACCGTGAGCGGGTTCGGCAGCACCTTGCCCTCATCCTGCAGGACCTGGAGAGCAGTCGGAGACAGACTGCCAACCCCTGGAGGAAAGCCAAGTTCCTGTGGGTCGAGAGCAAGGTCAAGAAGATGCTGGGGAAACTGCAGCACGGGACCCTCTAGCCTGCTGCCCAGCCGCCCAGCCAGGGAGGGAGCAGTGCTGCTGGGGGGGAAGCCCTGGAGCGTGCCCCAGCAGCGCATCTCCTGCGCCCTTATCCACGTGGAGATGCCTAGTGGTCGGGTGCTACCAAGGCTGTCAAAGGTGCTGGGTATGTGGGGCTCAGCCATCGTCTGCGGGCAAGGCTGAAGTGTGGGAGAACTGTACGGAGACCAGGCCAGGAGCAAATGGGACTTGTTCTTCTGGGCTTGTAGAGACCCAGATCCTGCACCCTGGCCATGCTGGCCCAGCCACGAGCCACAGCAGTGGCAGAGGGGCAGGACTCAGGGTTGCTTGTGAAACCTTTGGTAGCATTAAAGTGCACCGCTTTGTTTCCGCTGAAGCACACTAGTGCTGTGACTCGATCTCCTCTCTGGGCCCTTCCTGGGGGAGGAATGTGGAGCCGTTGGTGCAGCCATCCCTCCAGCAGCTGGAGTGGAGGGCTCTGGCCCTTCCCCATCTCATGGGACTAGGCTGGGGCAGCCCACTTCTGCTCCAGCCCACGCCAAAACAGTTGGTCTCCCCTGCTGTGGGCTGCCCTTGGGAGCAGCTGGAAGCTGGGGCACCAGCATCTATTCCCAAGCTGGGTGTCCCAGGCTGCTGGTCCCTGCTCCCAGCTCTGCTGGGCGAGGGCTGGCAGTGCCCTGGGGTTGGGAGAGCAGGGGAGACATCGGGGCTGTTTAACCATTAAACCTGGGGCGTCTTGGAAGAGGCGGGGACACTGGCTTCCCTGCCACTTCACCCTGTACCTTGCTCCCTCTTGCATTCCCTGCAGCCATGAAGCAAACAAAAGGTATGTGCCAGGGCAGTGGGGCTTCATCCTGCGGAGACCCTTCCCCAAACGCATGTCTCCAGGCCCTGCTTCTGCATGGAGCAAGGCAACGTCAGAGCCCAGGCAGGCCACAGAAAGGAGCTGGAGGCATCCAGGAAAATGCAGATGGACATTGTGGGGGCACTTAGTGGGAATCTCCTCTCCTTGGGTTTGGGGGTCCTTGTGCTGGAAGAGATGGGGAGGGGTTTTATGGGAAGGTGCGCAGGGAAAGGTCTCTGTCTCCACCTCCTGGCTCCAGCCAGCTCTCTGGGGCCCTGGTGACCCTTCCCATCCCTCACTCAAAAGCCCTGTAAACCCCCAGGACTAACTGCCATCTGCATAATGCTGCCTGGCCCTGCTTTGCCCCTGGCGCTGCAGGACCCTGCTGGGCTGGGCAGCAGGTGCCCGTTGGACCCAAGCAGCAGATGTCCTGCTGCTTTGAAATGCAAGAGGACACTGGTGGTGGGGCCAAGAGCCAAGCTGTGCCTGGGCACAGGCTGTAGCTGGGGGGCAGGGGGCGGGGGGGGGCTGCATGGACTCGGCAAGCCCATCTCCCCTGGCATGGTATGCCCAGCCTGCAAATGGACAAGCCCTCGGTGCAGGAGCGCAGGGGGTCTGCTGCTGGCCCACCGCCTCCTGCACTGACCTCTCCTCTCCCTCTGCAGGGCTCAAGGGTGACAAGGAGTCTATCATGTAAGTGCTGAGCCCCCCCTGGCTGGGGGCTTCCCGGGGATTATGGCCCCACAACCGGGCTGTGCTGGGGCACATCCTCACCGAGGTGGTGTGGATCACAGCTGCCAGTCCCTGCTGCCTGCCCCAGGAAGGTCTTCCCCGAGCTGTTAGCTCAGGTGGGATGTGGGGCACAGTCCGAGAGGGAGATCCCCTCCTGGCTTTCCCCAAGGAGGAGGAGGCACAGGAGCTGTGGTCCCCGCTGGCCCTTTTTGGGAGGAACGGGGCTCCCCATGGCGAGGCTGGGGAGGGTTGCAGGAAGGCCATGCTGCTGTGCTAACATGGCCTCTCCTGCCCTTTATCATTTCAGAAAATTTGAATTTAACCCCAAATATGGGATCGACAACCCTGCCTTGACGCTGACCGAGGATGCGGGTAAATACCCTTATCTCCCCGGGGTGTCCCTGCGTCAGCATGGCGTTCTGGCAGCTGGGCATTGCTGGGGTCCTGAGCTCTCGTACGCTGGGGTAAGGCAGCGGGGGTGGAGAGACCCCAGCCCAGGACAGAGTTAAAGAACTGGTGCCAGGGTCCCTGCAGGGCCCTGCTCACAGGCTGTACCCCCACGCAGATGGCGAGGGCAAGGGGGAGCCCCGCTTCTACCTCCTGAGCAAGGGCAGCGCGGAGACCTTCGGCTTCTGCCTCAACGAGGAGCTGGGCTGCCAGGGCCATGTCATCCGGCAGGTCGAGGTCGGGGGTCTGGCCCAGCGCAGGGGGCTGCAGGATGGGGACCGGCTCCTCCAGGTCAATGGCCACTTTGTGGATCACATGGACCATTGCAGGGTAAGCTGGGAGCATCCCGGGGCTGTGGGAATGCCCGGGTCCTCCCCAGCCAAGGGCACAGAGGGTGCAGGACCCCGCTGCTCCCCAGAGCCCTGATCCCACATGCTGTGGTTGAAGGGGGTGCCCTGCCCAGGGTTCACAGCCTGGGTCCTTCCAGGTGGTGCAGAAGATCAAGTCCAGCGGGAATCAGGTCCTACTGGCCGTGCTGGACGGCGACTCCTATGAAGCAGCCAAAGGCCTGGGCAGGGACCTGTCCCAGATGCTGCCAGCTGACATCCGCCCGCGCCTCTGCCACATCACACGGGACAAAAGCGGTTTCGGCTTCAGTGTGTCAGGTCCAGAAGGTAAAGTGGGCAGCGGGATGCCAGCACCATAAGCCTGCCCAGTGCAGCATCCCGCTCGCCCAGACTGCCTCCTCTCCTCCCTGCAGGCACGAAGGGCACCTTCCAGCTGGCCGTGCAGCAGGATGGGCCAGCAGCGAGAGCAGGGGTGCCACCAGGCTCCTGGCTCCTGGAGCTGAACGGGGCCAGCGTGAGGAGCTACTCACACGCACAGCTCACCAGAAAGGTGTGTGCTCGGGTGCTGGTGGGTGGGGGACCGGGGCCAGCAGTGTTGCTGAGCGCCCCGTGTTTCCCATCCAGCTTAAGCAGAGTGGCAGCAAGGTGACGCTGCTGGTGGCATCCAGTGCTGTGGAGGAGTTTTACCGCCTGTGGGGCCTGCGGGTCACAGCTGCTTTGGCAGACACCTCCTGGCTCCCCTTCAAGGTCCGAGAGCTGCACATGGTGAAGGGTCCGGCTGGCTATGGGTTTCTGCTCAAGGAGGATGACTGCAGCTCAGGGGCTACAGGTGAGGGGGGCTGAGGGGAGCGGTCCGTGCCTGAGCAAGGCATGTCTGAGGGTTGGGAATAGCTGCACACCCTGTGCCCACAGCAGGACCCTGTCCCCACACACACGGGGGTCGGCAGTGCCTCTGGCTCAACGCTTCTGTGAGCATCTCCCTACCTTCTCTTTGCCTCCCTATGGCAGGCCAGTTCCTGTGGGATGTGGATGCAGGGCTGCCGGCTGAGCAGGCAGGGATGAAGGAAGGGGACCGTCTCCTGGCTGTGAATGGTGAGAGCATCGAAGGGCTGGACCACCAGCAGACAGTGCTCAGGATCCGTGCTCGTGATGACCAGGTGACACTGCTGGTCATCGACCCTGCTGGCGATGAGTTCTACAAGTCGGTAGGTTTTGGGGACCCAGCATGGTCCTGCCTTGGCTGGGGAGCCCTGGGGTGCTGTGAGGATGCTGGATGATGGAATGGGTGTCTTGCTCCCAGGCCTGCACAGGGAGGTCCTCCCCAGGGGACCTGGCTTGCCGTGGAGCACCAGGAGCTGTGCAGCCATCCCTCTTCTGCTCTTCCAGATCGGGCTGTCCCCTCTGCTGTCCTTTGAGGACACTGACCCTGCCTCAGGCTCCCGCACGCCCTCCCTGCCCTCTCCCCGTGGCTCCCCTGGACTCTGTCACATTGAGGTTGGACCAAAGGGACCTGGCTCCTGGCTGGTGGCTGCTGCCAACAGTATAGGGATCACACAGGTAACCCCTCCTGCCAGCTGCTCACAGCCCAGCGCTGCTCTGAGCCCCAGCACCCTCCTGCCCTGCCTGTCCGAATATTTCCCTGGCACCTGTGGCACTGGCAGGAGGGGGCTGTGTGGCCCCCTGGCCACAGAGGCCAGTCAGAAAGACCCCTCCAACCTGCCCGTGGAGCAAGGGTGGAGCGTGGTGGGGTGGGTGGATGCGTGCTGCCCACAACGCCCCTGCTGTGCCCCCACAGAGTCCGCACCGGGAGGAGCAGAGGCGGCTGCACCAGGCGTTCTAGCAGCCCAGGACCACCTGCCTCCGGCCAGGCTCGTCCCCCAGCGCCTCAACCCAGGCCACGTCCAGGCCGTCGGTGCCCCCTGCCCGGCTCCCCGGCTCAGCACCGCCGTGGCACACACAGCTGCTGTGTGTTCGTGCCCGTGATGGGGTTTGCAGCATCACACCTCCCAGAGACTCATCTCCACTGACCCAGGCTGGCTCCAAGCTTTTATTATCCATGGTGGTGGCTTCTCTTAACCTGAAGAGACAGACCTGTGTCTTTGCCTGCCCAGCTGCCTCCGGGGGTATCTAGGGACATTGTACTGAAGCTCTTGCCCAGCTCCAGACTCTGGGAGCTCCCAGGAGAGCCAAGGCACTGCCCTCCACACCATGACCCAGCGGACTGGGGACCCTGAGGCTTGGCTCAGCCCAGGGCTGGGCTTTGGGACACTGTGTGAAGGGAACAGGGAGCAGTGGAGGCCGATGGGGCTCTGAAGGAACTGCCCTGTTGGCTCAGGTCTCCCCCTGCATGGACATCTCCCTTGTGCTCCTCCTCTCATCCTCCCTGTGGAACCTGGGGGCAACGAGTGTCTGCCACCCATCACTGCACTGTTCCTGTGCACCCGTTTGGGGTGTGATTAAAGGACAAATCCACACTGCTGTTCCTGTGGGTAACGTTATGGAGAGGACCGTGACACAGCAGGACATCCCAGGGGCAGACAGGACCCGTCTTCTCTTACTTAGCCCGGGGTAGCTGGGGCGTTGGGAAGTGGGTGTGGGAAGCTCTCCAAGTGTGCTGATAGGGAGGTGGGGGCTGAGAGGCTGTCCCTGGGAGCCCCAGGGCACTGTATCTCCAGGGGGCTGAGACTGAACTCCTTCAGCTCCTTGTGCTCCATGGCAATGGTTGTTCCTACTTTTTCCCAGTGCTGCCTGGCCTCTGCCATCTTGGCCAGCACAAGGTCCAGGCTACCCTGGTGGGAAAGAGGATAGTGAGGAGTGGGGACTGTGCTGCTGGGGGAGCCAACCACAGCCACATCGCCACTCATGTGGAGGATCTCGTACTCCCTACCCCTAGCATCGAGCCTGCCCTGCGGCTGGGCTATGGTCCTGTCCCTCTGGGCTAGTGCCTAGGTGGCAGTCTCCTGGGTCTGCTGGCTCTCCTGGAGCCTGGTGGCTGTTGGGACAGAGGTAGGGGACACTGAGCACATGGGCACAGGAACCTGACACTGCATGACCAGTGCATGGGGGGCTGCAGGCGGTGTGCGGCACAGCCCCTGCCCAATCACCCTCATCCCCAGGGTGGCAGAGGGCTCGGAAACAGGCTGGGATCACAGCATCCCCTCTGCAGGCAGCAGCTCCCAAGATTGGGGGTGCACTGGGAACAGGGTCAGGCTTTGCCTTCAGCTGCCACCGTACTGACAGCACAGAGTGAATGGTTCCCACCTCCCCTCGCTCCCCCAGCACACTTTGCTGCCCTGGAGCGAACCCCGTGCCCACCCACTGGCAAGGGGTAGACGTGCCGTACCAAGCTGCTCCTGCAGGCTCTTCACCTTCGCCTCCAAGCTCTGGCTGTGGGCTGCTGCTTGCTTCTGCAGCTCCTGGTATTGCCAAGTCATTTCTGGGAGCCAGGGAAGGGAGAAGGGGACAAACGTGGTGACTATAGGAGGGACAAGCAGGAGGTCCCTGCGCTCCGATCCCAGCACCTGTGACCAGGTAGGGGCTCCAGCAAAGCCTGATCTGAGGGCTCCCCTTGCAGGGTGACGCATCAGAAGCAGCCATATGTGTGTGCCCTCTCCCTGCCTGGCAGGGCTGTGGCAGTGCCGGTGGCGGGGGCAGAAGGGAGCCCTGGAGGGAAAGTTTTACCTCTCTGTTAAGTGTGGGAGAGTGAAAATGAGCGCGGAGTTTTGCATGTGGCAAAGACCGCAAACCTCTGCTAAAATCAGCCCCTTCTTGAGCATCAGCAGAAATGGTGAGGCAACGACTTCTGCAGGCGGGGAAGTCTCTGCCTCTGTGGTCTCCTCTGCCTGTGCCGAGTACAGGCACCTGGGGTGCAATGAGTCCGTGCCCAGAGCCTTCGCACGCCGGCAGCACCGGAGGCGGCAGGGCCGGCCAGCTGCGGGGTGGGCTGGGGCTGAGCAGAAGGGAGAGGTGGGGTCAGCTTCAGCTTGGTTGGCTTCCCCCAGTAGCACCAAGGCGTGGGGTCCCTGCATCTGTCCCACCGCCCCTTCCCGCCTCTGCCTTCACCTTCATGAACATCTTGCTTGTCTTCCAGTGCCTTGTCCAGGTCCCACAGCCTGTGCCTGAGCACATCGTTCTCAGCTCTTGCCTGCCAGGTCATGTCCCTCCAGGGAGCTGTGAGCCAGAGGCGCCCAGGACTGCCCTGGGGACAACGTGGTGACCCACACCACGACCCTGGGCTGAGCACAGGCAGGCAAAAGGCACCATCCAAACCATTCTGGGTGGCTATTCCCTGCCCAGTACCTCCTCGGTACCTTGGCCCTGCAGTGTTTCTCTGCTCCCAAAGCCAGGGCGATGTGGCCACCTCCTCAGCCTGTGTCTGGCTCCAAGCCCTGCTTGAACCAGGGTGAACCTCAGAGCAAGAAACCTTCCCTTTGCTTCAGCCCAGCAGGGTGCTGGGGAAGCGTTTCCTGGGGGATGCCCCACCGCAGCATCCCTAACGCCTCCCACCTGCTTTCATCATTGCTCCTCTCTGTCTCTGCTCTCTCTGCAGCATTGCTGGCCTCTGCAAGCAGCTGCTGCCCCACACACCAGGGACACTCAGGACAGCACAGGCAGCCCCTGTGGCCGGAGCCCACCTGCAAGGAAGACCGTGTGTCATCTTCTGGTGTGACTCGCCGCTGGGAAGGGCTAGCCCCTAGGAAGTACAAGCAGGGCAGCGGGCATCCCTTGTCCCAGCCCCTGGCTCCTCCTGACCTTACTCATGTGCTCTTTTGGCCTGTCAGCCTCCAGTGCTGCTTTCCTGTACTTCTCTCCAGCTTGGCTTTCTGCAGCCAGAGGGAAGAAGGAAGGGGCAGAGTCAGGAGCAGCTCTGTAAAGGGGCTTGGCCCAGGGACACCAAGGGCTGTCAACTGGCCCAGGGGAAGCCTGCCTTGGGATGTTTGCCCCAGGAAAACTTGGCTGGGACACACCTCCCGCTCCGATGCCAGCACCAGGGCAGTATTTGCGCAGACATCTCTCAGACAGAGAGTCGAGGTGTAGCCGGTTTTACTTGAAGTGGCTGCCCTGGAGAGATGCATGCTCATTTGGGACTGAGGGCTGGGATTTTGCAGTGAAGCTGGGGAAGTAGTCATGGTGCATAGAGGCTTGGCAACCCCTTCCAAAACTCCGCTCCAGGTGCTCTTCCAGCCTGGCACATGCTTGCACTTCCAGAGGCATGTACGAAAGGCTGGGGCCTGGCAGAGCTGCTCTCTTTGACCTTCCCCCTGGATCCTGCCAGGCTGGAGGGTGCAGTGGGGTGCAGGGTGCTTCGAGCAGGGTCCTGGACCCCCCCTGCCTCCTGTATCTCATCAGGCACAGCTGTGCTGCTGCCCTGGCACAGGGTGAGCAGGGCTGGGGGAGATGCAAGAGCCACAGCCAGGCTGTCCCATGTGGCCCCAGCGCAATCCTTCGCCCTGGTGCTCCCAGCTCCCGCTTCTGGCAGTCCCCACAATGCCTGCCCTTGCTGGGGCTGGGAAGCTGCTGCTGCTTCACTCCTTTTCTCCCTTTCCCTTTGCTCTACAGAGGTACCCTCCTGCAAAGTGATACCAGTGCTCCTTCTCAGCAAGTGGTGATCACACACGGCTTTGTGGGGAGAAATAAGGGGAGGCAGTGGGCTCTTCCCAGCACATGGAGGAAAAGGCCTCTCCTTCCCCAGGAAGCAAGCAAGACCCAGAGCCGTGGAGCTGCCGTGCCTCCGCCAGGGTGGCTGTCCTGCCAGCACCTGTCCTGGCTGCTAGCACGGACCTCGGTCCCTCAGGATGCAGCAGCTGCCTTTGAGCTAATCCCTGCTGTTGTAACAACTATCTGCAACGAAGGCAGGTTGTTATCTGGCCCCAAACCCGCCTCCGCCTTGCAGCAGCTGAGCATCTCTGGGGACTGTGGCTGGATATGGATCTTCTTTATAAAATAAGAGAAGAGGGAAGGGAGAGGATGTCCAACTGCTGTTTCTGCTCAGGACACAATTAACCCCAAACACCTGGGAGCGAGCAGGCGATTCCCGAGCGCACTGCGGTTCTTCAGCAGGACCTTGTTGCGCAGTCGGGGCAGCGGGAGCAGGGAGCTGGTGCATGGGGAGGCTGCAGGGCTATCCGCTGCCAGGGCAAGCCAGGGACGCCCAGCAGGGACACACAGTCCTGCCGGAGGAGCTGGCAGGGTGGCAGGCTGGGAGTGGAGAGCCAGGGGAACTGGACCTGGGCCGGGGGTGACGGTGGGGGCTGTTGCCCTGTGCAGATGTGCAGGCACAGAAGCTAGCATGCACCTCATGCATACACATCTGAAACCACTATCCAGCCACGCAGAGCTGGGCAATCAGAGGGGCATCAGTGTGTGTGTGGGCCTGGCAGCTGGCTGGCAGGCAGCGTAGGGCACACAGAAGCAAAGGGGAGCACCCGCTTATGTCCAGCCTTGGGTGGCACAACCAGCAGGGGACCTAGACACGGCTCTCACTCCCAACCACGAGACACACACAGGTGGCCAGAGGTACCCAGGCACCCAGACGCACTCTCAGCTGCCAGACGCCAGGCTGGAGGGAAGCGATTTCAAAACAATCAGCATGACTTGGCTTTCTGGCACAGTGGTGGTGAGCGACCACGGTGCTGAGCATGGCCCCGGCAGGAGCCCGAGGGACAGAAGCAAACGGGAACCCTGCAGAGGGATGCTGAACTCCTCTTTCCTGTGGGGAGGGAACAGTCCCAAGTGAAAGCAACCTTTGCTTGAAGTCTCACACGTAAATACAGCTGTAACTTGGAGTGAATCATGCCCAGAGAAGCAGATAGTTAGGAATGCAATTGCTCAAGCATGTTCCCTGATCTCTTTGGATTGGAGCCATGGTGATTTTTATATTTGGCTCCACAAAGCTGGTGTAACCCTCCCCAGCCCTCTCCCCGGGTATTTGTGGTATCCCGGAGCTGGCCAGGGCACCCTCCGGTGGTCAATCCGGCTTGACTATTAGCCAGAATCCATTAGCATCTAATGGGAAAAGCCTCAGGAACACGGCCTCAATAAATGTTGACATATTTGAGGTCAATATAATCCTTAGGAAAATTTGCCCAGGTAATTAAAGCCAGACAAGGAGTTGCCTGTCCCAGAAATATTTACCAAGCTTTACCAAAGGCGGTAAAATCAAGACAGAGAGTTTTATAACCAGTCTATGCAGGGCTCCCTTGCTGTATCCAGTGCTGCATGCTGCTTCCCGCTGTCCTGCTCATCTGACACCTCAGCAAGCCATGTGCTATGCAGGAACTCATCACAAGCCACCAGCCAACAGACAGCCCTGGTCCTGGGCAGAGGGTCGTGGAAGAAAGCAGCACTGGAGCCAGGGTGGTGAGGGCATCACAGTGCTTTGCCGTGATACAAGCAGGCTGATGTACGATGTGTGCGTTCAGCCAGGGCAGGGATGGGAGGAGAGGGACGGCATGTACAGCCTCCCTGTTGCCAGCACCACAGCCTGAGCACAGAGCCCTGTGGCCATGCCCAGGGCTAACAGGGGCTGAGAAGCAGCAGCAGCAGCAGCTGCAGCCCGTCCCTCCTGTGGCAGGTGGTGTATCAGAGCAGTGGGTTTTCTGTGCTGCTGTGGCTTTGCACAGCTGGCACCCCTGGGGTCCCAGCTCCTGTGTGAGAGTGGGTGCATGAGTGCTGCAGGGGAAGCAAAGGGGTGAGCTCTGTGGTGGGGTTCATCTCCAGTCTGGACCCCAGCTCCCCAGAGGCTGGGGCTGTGCTGTCCAGCCTCCAGGTCTGAGCCCAGACTCAGGCTGGCCAAGCTGCCGCATTTTCTGGGGTTTTTGGGGTCTTCTTTCCCTCTTGAAGCCTGTGCTGCGAGACTGACACTGCGCTGTACCAGCCATGGCTGTGTGTTCACAAAGGAAATGCTCTTCTGCCTGGGAAAGGAGCCGAAAAGAGGATCTGAAGAAACAGGACTGAACTTACTTTCCAGCCTGTGGAAATTTTGAAGGTTTGGCGTTGTGAACTCTGCTGACCCACTCCCTCATCTCCTTTTTTCTCCCTGTTGTTCTGTCCACTCTCCGCTGGCCTGGTCCACGTGTGGGCCCACCCTGGGGAGCTGCTGGGGCTGGGCTGCCTAACGGGCAGCAGCCTTTGCCTAGGGAGGCCACCCCAAAGCCATGGTGGAGGCCGCCCCAAAGATATGGCGGAGGCCGCCCCAATGCCACGGCGGAGGATGTCCCAAAGCCATGGCAGAGGCCGCCCCAGAGCCACGGCCACCCCAGAGCCATGGGCAGCTGCTGGCACCTCCAGTCACTCCCAGCTCTGCTCCTGCCCACCCCTGGCCGGTTCCGTGCCCTGCGGCCGGCCGGGCCCCCCAGCAGGCCGGGC
>JAVJGI010000039.1:1446207-1505407 GCA_035590275.1 Ibycter americanus | reverse complement strand
CGGGGAGAAGGGCAGCTCTTCAGGGGATGAGCTGTGTGTAGGGCTGGGGGGGAGCAGGCTGGAGAAGGATGGGGAAGATTTGGGATGGAGGATGCAGACCTGCTGAATAGGAGCTGGGGTTTCGTATCCTTGCAGATGCTGGGGTGGATACTGGTGGTGCTGGTGGGGGGAGAGGTTGGCTGTGGGTAGGGCCTGGTGGGCAGCTGCAGGTGCATCTTGGTGGTGTGGGCACTAGGTCCGACCTGTGAGTAACTACGAGGGAGCAACCTAGGATTTGCTCATCTGACGGTGAGCCTCGGCCTGCGGTAGAGCCTGGCGTGCGGGTGCTGGGTGGTGAGGCTGAGCATCTGCTTTGTGGCAGTTCGCATTATTCTTTTGTGAATGAATAGGGACATGCTACCGAGCTCAGCACAAAGCTTTTTCCTTAAAACTGGGAGCCTGGTAAAAACCATAGAAGTCTGGATAAAACCCTTTGCAATAAATGCACCCAGTTACATGAAGATAAGGAGTATGAAATTTAACGTTAAACAACAGAAGCCTGTGGTGCAGGAACTGGAAAGACATCTCCCAGTCCCACATAAGTCTTTACGTGGGGGTCATTAAGACTCTCCCCTCCTCCACCTTGTAAAATGCCAGGAAATGGCTATTGCCGGGGGCAGGACACCAGACCTTTTGGCCTGATGGTGTGATGCCGTATGGCAATTCATTTACTAGCCTGGTTAGGTGTGTTGGTAAATCCATTGTTTTCCAAAAACTTGGTGAGTGGTTAGTGAATGCTAGCGTTGTTTATAGAATGAGCCAGTAAGTGAACATAGGCATCCAGAAGTGGGCATAAAATAAAAATCTTCTAACATTTTTCCTGGGATTTTGATTGATCCTCTGATGTTATTACTGTTCAGCCCTGAGAACTGAAGCTAGGCTTGACATGTTGGAGTCTAAAATGTGCATCTCATTTTATAATGTTGGGTTCAGGGCCCTAAAAGTAGTGCAGAGTAAGAGCATCACCAAAGTTGCCTGTAGTCCTTGGGGTCGCCACCTTTTTTCCCCTTTGGGAGCAGGGCAAGCAGGGCCGATGGGCATACCTCATCCAATTGCCCTGTGAACTCAGGCATTTCAACTTTCCTTTCTCTTTTCTCTGCATTGTTTATCCATGCAGTGCCTGAATCTCCTGCAGTAAATGCTAAAGCAGGCAGAGTAGATGACTTTTTTTTAAAGACACATTAAATTATGTTCGTGCCAAGAAATCACTTTGTGTTGGCTGGCTCAACAAAAGACATGGTTTATAGTTGCGCCTTGCTGTGCTTGTGATGAGCTTTGATCACCTTCTACAGAGAGAGCCTGGGATAAAGAAAAAAGTCTTTTGAGAAGTGCCAGTGGCTCTCTTACAAACATTGAGGGCAAGAATAAGTGCTAATGTGGGAAAGGTAGCTGGAGCATGGAAAGGTGATCCTCCTAGAAATAAGTTGAACTCGCAGGTACAACTTGTAAGAATGCACATCTTCGTTCTTGTGCATGTGATACAGGTGTGAATGTCAACCTGTGTTTGGCCTCGTAACCTGGTCTCTTCAGAGGAGAAGGTTAGCCTGAAAAAAACTTTGATTACCTTGGCATTTTGAATTGCAGTGAGATTTTTTTGGTGGAGGAATACTTTCACAACTTGGCTAGATACCCTCTCCACCATATCATCACTGACAGAAAAAGCCAGGGCTACTGTGGTATTTGTCACAGGTTAAAGTGACTTGTTTTAGATGTAGACTGACTTCACGGTTTTGCTTGTAGGCAGGGGCATGCGAAAGCTCTTAGGTGTAGGCTTAATTTTTAAAGTCTTAAAGAGTTAGTTGTTCAGTCTGATTTGTACAGGGGGAAAGATCTGGCTGTGGAAAGCCTTTCTGATTTCGGTTAGACTTTAGTTGTACTTACACACACTTAGGAGAACATATATGAATTAAAAATCTTTTTAGTAGTGTAGCAAATCGCCAGGCAAACACAGTGCTCGTGAAACTAGTGGTGAGAAGGGTGAATGGAAGGTGTTGAAAATGTATCACTTTTCTGGTCCAAGTAAATGAAATTACAGGTGCAACTAAAAATACTTGTGTGCGTGTTTCATAGATGATCAGATTCAGAAATGTGTGCTGTATCTGTGTGCGTACAGTACCTTCACGACCTGATTTGTTAGTCTGCGTAATTAGTTGGTGTTGTCAAAGCATTTGTGCATCTCTGTTTTCAGATGTGACTGATCAATTTCAAATGCAAGGTGATTCTTGTGCAGATATTTTCCCAATAATGTTCTCCACAAGCTGCCTGACGTATTCCTGTCTTTCACATTGTTTCGCTTGAAGTTCTAATTTTTGTCAGTACTAGCTGTTCCTCCCCCAGTTGTATGTGATCACATGTAGCATGGACATAGGACAGCCCTCTTCATCACTGTGCAGCAGGATGTTCACCTTCAGCTGAATTAGATGACGTTTATGTGTTTATCTATGGAATAGAGGTTAAATATGTCCTTGGAAGCTGAACATGTTGTCAGATGTCTTGTGAGCCTGCAAGCCTGCAGTGATAAATAGCACAGTAAGCAAAATAGCAATTTCCTTCCAGTGTCTTGAACCTAGTAAAGCGCATGGATTGGTTCAAGTAGAGGAACTACTGTTAATTTATCATGCTTGCTTATCTTACCACTGTCTTTAGCAAATAAAACAGCGCTTGGTGTAAGAAAACATACGATGTGTTGGCTGGTGAAAACAATTTGTATTTCATACACAAAAGGATGAGATTATGAATTGGTTCTTGCAAATGTGATCTGGGCAGTAGATAATGAGGACCACTTGAGTTCATTGCTGTGGATGGTATTTGAAGAATAGGTGGTGCAGTGGTGAGCTGCTTGGGATGAAGTATAAGGGATGTAGCAGAAGAATGTTACAGTACATGTAGTAGGATATGGAGGAGGAAGACGAGCTTTGAGATAAAACTTCTCTGAACAGTGTGCTGATGCCATTCAGTTCCTAAAACTGATACAGAGGAATGCCATTGTAGGTCACCTTCATTGTTAGTAGAAGAGAGGCCAAATACAAATTCAGCAGGAGATAAGAGAAGTCTGAGCAGGTTTTCTTTTGCTGTTAGCTTAAAATGAAATGAGATGTGATTTCAGTAAAGAAGTCAGCTGTTTAGCTCTTAAAGGAAGGAAAGAACTATGACTTTTCAAACTGCACTGAAGGGGTCTGAACTGGAAGGGAAAAATCTCTTACCTGGCAGAGTACCACCTGGGGGCTTGTCAGGCCTGGAACTCTGTGATACTGTCCCCTGTCTGAGGCAAGTAGGTGGGTAGTGTCTGTGCTGGGAACTTTATTCCAGAATAAGAAATGGGGTGCCGTATCAATGGCTGCAGCAAACAGGCTGGCGTTAGCTTTTTCGTGGTTAGGGCTGGGGATGAGCAAAATGGGGAAAGTAATGAACCAAGAGGGTGGGATGGGTGGAGAGGAAGCTGAGAGAGGGGGATTCAGGGTGTGTTGGAGTACACAGCAGCTGGAGTCTGCCTTGAGGGGCCACAGTTTTCGTAGAATCATAGAATGGTTTGGGTTGGAAGGGACCTTTAATGATCATCCAGTCCCAATGCTCCTGCCATGGCAGGGACACCTTCTGCTAGACCAGGTTGCTCCATGCTCCGTCCAGCCTGGCCTTGAACACTTTCAGGGATGGGGCACCCACAGCTGCTCTGGGCAGCACGTTCCAGTGCCTCACAGTAAAGAATTTCTTCCTAATATCAAATCAAAATCTACGCTCTTTCAGTTGAAAGCCATTCCCCCTTGTCCTATCGCTACATGCCCTTGTAAAAAGCCCCTCTCCAGCTTTCTTGTGGGCCCCTTTAGGTGCTGGAAGGTGCTATAAGGTCTCCCCAGAACCTTCTCTTTCCCAGGCTGAACAATCCCCACTCTTTCAGCCTCTGACCATCTTCGTGGCCCTCCTCTGGACTCATTCCAACAGGTTTTATAGGCTTGCGTCCTCTATTAAGAAGCACTCGCTGCCCTTCCTAAGAAATACTGTGTATTGTTAAATGAGTGCATTTGCTTAGGTATCTTGTTTTTCCTGAATTATTCTTCCTTGCTTCTACTAATCCAACCACCTTCCGTGACTGCAGTATTTAAAAAAGCTCATGGTTCTTGCTGTGTTTCTCAGGTTATCTAAACACTGTGCCTGTGACTGCCCTCTGCATATAGTGTCACTGCCTTCCTACGCTAGTTACCCAGTTCCTTTATTTGTGCAAGTCTGGTGAAGCAGTGCTGAAGAGAAATACTTTAAATCCAGAGATCAGTCAAGGCAAGCTGCAGCATCTTGAGGTAAAAGACACAGTTTCAGGCCTAGAAAATCTGTACGAGATTATTTCCTCGAATGAGTAGATAACAGATTTCTTTCTTCAAAACTTCAGGGAGGGACAATGATGCGGGGGGGACTGCTTTTCGATTATTTTCTCCTCTTGAGTTTGGGAAATGAAAATCAGTGAAGTCAATTTTAGGGTTCTTCACAGTCCAGTCTCTTAGAATCTTCATGCTAAGCTTGAAATGCTTTATTGGTGTTTCTAAAAACCCAAAAATGTCTCCGTAAAAGGCTTGCTCCTGAGAGAGCAAAGCATAAGCCAGGCAAACTTGGGTGAGTTTGGATGGTAGTTTAAAAACGTGGGTTGCTTGTGTTTGTTGCCATCACACCTAATCAGAAATATTTGCTGCTTTTTGCTCAATTTCGTTCCACATTGCTTGTCCCTGTGGAAGGCAGCGTAGCTCGCTGAGGGGCGGCTGTTCCCAGGGCTGGGAACATTCCTTTTGACGTTGTCACAACGCTGCAAGTGCACACGTAGAGAAGCAAAATGCAACTGGTTTTGTTGCTGCTGTGTTATAAAACAACCAAGTTTGCTCCAGAGGCAGCAGTTCCTAGTTATGTAGCTTTGTTTAAATGCTTATCTTCGCTAATTTTTGTCTGCTTGGTAAACAAGCTCATTTGATAATAAAATCACAGCAGTTTTGGCCTTTCTGTTAACTATTTGAGGTATCTTTTCAAGTCACTTACTGGGATACGTTTTATAGAGGCTGTGGGAATGAGTGTTTTGCAGAACTTGCTTCTGCTGTGGGGAAGTTTTCCTAATGCTGAAGTTCGTTACATTACTGAAACACAGTGGGTTTGCTTCTTCTATAGCTGGATATTTTCAAGGGGTAACAGCCAAACTGTTTTCTATTATAGATGATTGAAAGAAATGTATACTCTGACTTGTGCGCTTCCTTAATGTGGCTTCCTCATAAGAGCTGACTGTGTTTTTATTATGGTTTTAAACTCACTATGTAATAAACAATTTCTGTTGAAGAAAAGATTTTGCTATCCATAGCACAGCTCAGCTGTGTCTGAAGAGCATATTTAGAACCTATTCATGCTGCATAGCGAAACTAGTTTTATTCGGGGGACGAATGTGTTGACTCAATTCGTTGATATGGTTCATTGTACAATGTTCACAGGCTCCAAGGAAGCAGCAGTTGAGGCATCAGAATCAATTGGATAAGTCCATTGCCTGACCATCCATCCTTATCTAGACCTCCTAATCCTTGGCAGCCTCTTCAAAATGGAGGGAAATTTTTGGTAGTGTTTTTCCCATGTATTCTTGCAGAGGCTTTTTTAGGCATGTAATTCTTTTAATGGCAGTCAGATTTTTCTGTTTGGGTTTTGATACACTGGGTACCTTTCTCTTCACTGAAATTGAGACTTAGTCAGCTCTTATTAGAGGCAGTACTGTAAGTCACATATAATTGGAGATGTCACTTAACTCCACAAGGTTGCTTTTTGCTTATACTGCATGGAAAAGTTAAATGCTAAAACACTGTTTCAGAACAAATTACTTTGTTTACCATCAGCATTTAAGTGTTTAAGGGAAGTAGGTATTCAAGCATGCATTGTAGGGAACTAGTCAATTCCTCTTGAAGGTTTCACAAGATTTTGTGGCAATGATGTACTGCAAAAGGATGTTAGATTGTTCTTTTACCTTTTCCCGTCCACTTCCAGTAAGTTTTGCATTCTGCAGTGCTGCACTGTTTGATACCAATAATACCCTTATACCTGGCAGTGTCATTAGTTTAGACCTCATTATTG
Organism: Ibycter americanus; assembly: GCA_035590275.1. NCBI lineage: Eukaryota > Metazoa > Chordata > Aves > Falconiformes > Falconidae > Ibycter > Ibycter americanus. The sequence continues at coordinate 1,499,284 of JAVJGI010000039.1, read as the reverse complement.
TGCGCGATATTAAGCAGTCAGGTAACATTCATTGTGGTGAAGAAGTTTAGGAAACACTGTATCTGCTTTGTGTACCAGCCTTCCTCTCAAGTTTGATGTAAATCACTGAAGATAGAAGCCCTTAGCCAGCAAGACAGCGGTAAGACTGTACCAGCTGCTGGTTCTTAGCTTGTAAACTTCATCCGAAACTGGCCTCGCAACTCTATAGAGTTTCAGTTCTTTTTATAACTGAAAGTGCACCACGAATTTTTCAAATTGCCTCTTTGCCATTCTCTCTCCCTTTCATTCTCTCAGTCTGGATAATGGAAAATTTTGGCTATAGTGGATGGTGAAGTGGCTTACTTTATCCTCCACATCATATAAACTTATCATGAGCTTTTGGCTCTACATTCCTGTGTGTTAAAGACCTATATTGAGTTCAGCTTGCATCCTGATTTGTCTGTGTACAGGTATAACAGCTGTATTGCTTGTAAGTTCTGGACAGGAATATTCCACTTGTGACTTATGCCTTAACTACACAATGCAAAAGTGCCTAAAATTATTTTGTCAATGACCCAGTAAATTCGCTATAGATGACAAAAATTTGGGCTGATGGATTCAAGTTCTGAACTTTGAGAATATTTGATCTTGCTGCTAAAAAAATAAATAGAGAACATGTGGCTTGGAAGGGAGAAAAATGAGTTGGTTAGTTGTATGCCAAGCGGAAGACAGGTTAAAGTAATCTAATAACCTAATTTAATCTATTAGTATCACTGTGGATATGTTGTTATTAAAAAAAAAAACCAAAAAAACCCACAAAAACCCAAAAAACCCCACAAACCCATAGAAATTATTGTGAAGAATATAGTTTTGCTATGAGATTCATGTGGCAGAAGTTAGAAGCAAAGTTGGTGCATAACCAGGGACACAAGTTCTTGTGAGACAAACTTTTACCCAGATTTCTTTTACCATATCTATTATGCTAACCTTATTTGACATTCCTGCATGAAAAATTGCTTTGCATTCGTTCTTAGTTGATCATTGCCCATAGATTCTTCTAGCACTGTTGCCTTCAGAAGACTTTCAGCCTGGGAACACTTACTGACATCAGTGATACCTGTAGCAGTGGAACTTCCTTTGTGGGCATATTTGTGCCAAATATATGCGTTGGTGTGAAAAGTCACTTTTGCGGCCAAAGTCAGGGCAGCTAGACAGGTAAAGTTCTGCCTGTGGGCATGTTCAGAGTCTGAAACGCGGCAGAAAGTGTAACACATGCATGTAGTAAGTTACATCCTTGCCTTTTACAAACTCCGTATTGAATTTTCTTGAATTTTGTGTTTGAAAATGCGCTTGGGGTGAAACGCAGCCTCATGAAATAGGATCATATGTGTATGTTGAGGGTTTTGTCAATTCTCATGCACTTCAGTCTGTAAACTTGATACTTTTACGGTGGCTGGCCTCCCTATCTGGACTTGAGCGTCAAATGTGGTTTATTGAGAGTGCCCGTTTCAGTGTATTATGTTTGTAACACTTAATTGTATTTAAGTAACTGATCACTACTTGCTATTTTTAAGTTTTCAAAACGGTATTTTCTTCGTTAACCGTAGGTGGTGCGTCTGTGTCAGAACCCAAAACTGGCGCTGAAGAACAGCCCACCCTATATCCTTGATCTGCTGCCTGATACCTACCAGCACCTACGAACCATCCTGTCACGCTATGAGGGGAAGATGGAGACCCTAGGAGAAAATGAGTATTTCCGCGTGTTCATGGAGAACTTGATGAAGAAAACCAAGCAGACCATCAGCCTTTTCAAGGAAGGGAAAGAACGGATGTATGAGGAGAACTCTCAGCCTAGGTAATGGGGAGAAATGTTTTCAACTCGTTATGATGCAAATTTGCTCTAGTAAACAAGAGCTTGAACAAATGTCTGCTGGTTGATATGTTGTCTGTACGTGAAAAGAGACTTTGAAGAGATTTAAGTCTAAGTGTAGAGTTTTAAGTAAACTATACTTGGGTATATTGAAGTTTGACGGCAGAGTAAGTGTTCATAGCCTATATAGCCTTAGTTGTTGTGTAGTTTGGGTATACTAGGTTAATATAAAGTCTGCTGTGAAAAGGTTTTGCAGTGCTTTGCATTCTCACATAGAGAATGCCTTGTGAGAGAGGATGATAAGGTTCAGAATTATCTTTCTGGCAATTTTAGGAAACAGTAGAATATTTTATGTTATATAGCTAACAAGTCATCCAGAATAAAACTTGTTGTAATTGGTCTTTAAGCTTTACAGAACATTTTTTTTTTTTTTTTTCTGGAAGCAAAAACTGTCCAGTATTTCCAGGGATGGGTGGAAGTAACCTTGTTTTGTGGGAATAAGACATCTTACTAAACACCCATAACTTCCATACACTGGAAACTTGATATTTAAGGTAGATCAGAGTGCCACAGGCATAGCTGAGATCAAGGAACATCAGGGTGAACAGCACTTGCTAAAAAGGATAGTTGGAGGTAGAAACTGTGATTGTATCTGAATATAAGGCTGTCTTCAACAAAATAGCATGAATTTGATGAGCGCTGTACTGTACCTGGAAAGGTGCTGCTTTCCTTCGTCCAGCTTTAAGGAGAGGAGAGCCAAGGTGATTTAAGAGTGGAATGAAGCTCTGGAAAAGGTTAATCTTACATATTTGTCTAACTTTTGGCAGCAGGTCTGATGGACAGAGATATACAAAGCATACATTTGTAACTTCAAACCAATTTCAGGATTTTGGAGTAGATGCTGAATTTAAAAAAAAAAAAAAAGTGGAAAAAAGCGAAAACCACTCAGAGACTGGACATAATTGCTCTGGGGAGAATATGTGGTTAACGCCCTGGCAACTATGTGCTTGAATTACTTGGGGTGTGGGGCGAGAAGTGTTGGCACAGGTTTCTGGTATAATATTGACCTCTAGGTAGCATATTCTGCAATATTGAGCTCCAACAAAAGACTATGGTAGTGACTCCAGAAGGCATTGTTAACACTGTTTTATTTTTTCACTACAGTGTTGAAGAATGAATTAAAAAGTGGAAGTTTCTTTTTGGATTGTTTAGCATCGTTTCTTTGTGAGATGATAAGACTTACTCTTTGAGTTTGTTCGAGACAGGGTTTGGGGTCTGTGAATATGTCACCTTCACATGGTACACTTGTTTCTTTTAAAAGATTAATTATCTGTATCAGGCCTTCAGGAACTGGGTTCAGTGTAGTGAGTGAACTCAAAAGATAGATGTAATACTGTATTTGCTCTGCCCCTGGCCTTGGGAGAATGTGGTTACTATAGGCACAGTTGGCTCGTTGCAGGTGAGAAATGTGTTCTGGGAGATGCTGCTAGCTGAAATTTTCAGAAAATGTTATAGAAGATAATGGATGTAACAAGTAAAGCGATAAAAGGGCTCATTAGCCTGGTATGTTTTGCGGATGAGGTGATACTTAGTGGAAAGTTGCATTTTTATTTTTTTTTTTTTATTAGCCTTCACTCAGCTCAAACAAGCCACAGTATGAAAAGCACTTTTTACTGTGAACAAATTGATTAAACTGATTAATTTTAATCTCTGGGTCTGCTGCTGGAACTGGTCATTTTCTTGTATTCCCCTTTGAGACATTTAGAACATGGGTTATCATTCAAGACTGAGTGATTTTTACAGTGCAGGAGGTCACTCTTAAAATGTTTTAAGTAGCATTTATCTTGAAAATGGGTTTGTGCATTGCCCCCATGTAATAGCTGATGTTATTTTCTAGAACACTTACTGTCGCCTCCAGAAGTAGGCTAAAAGGTTATATGAAACCCTTTAGAATTTATCTGTGGTATTTGTTCTGGTTAACTGTGCATGTATTGTGAACTGTCCATCATAAATATGGAACATCTGATGAGTAAATGATAGCTGTGTCAATCATAAGGCCAATGTCTCAACTCCAGTCCCTTGTTTTTTCAGGGAGAAGCAAAGAGAAATAATTCCGGAGAGTTAATCATCTTAGTCAGTTTGTAGTCAAACTAATTGACAAAAGGGAGCAGGGGAAATCCAAATCGATAGATGCGAACTTCAAAATCAGGATTGCAGTAGAGGCTTGCTTTCTCACAGCAGTGATGGGAGCCTTTGGGGAATTGCTAATTGTAGCGTTTATGGATAAACAGCTTACCAGGGAAGCAACTGTGGTGAGACTTGTAAACATAAGCATAAAAGCAGAATCACAACCCAACTAGTCTCGTTACATCTTCCTTTGCTTTTCACTCAGCCCAGGAAGCAGCAGTTACTGTTTTGTCATAAAGGGGAAATATCAGACAGCCTTTTCCTGGCCCTGGTAATGAGCATGGTAACTTTCTCAATTCTCTAATTTGTCATAGAAAAGAAAGGGGTTAGAGCAGTCGGTGCATATGATTCGTATACCAGTTCAAGAGATGTCTGCACAAAGAATGGCACTTGTGGTTCAGCTAAGGATTCTGTTAAATGCTGCGCTTCCAGTGTCAGACTTCGTGGTTGTGTGAGCTTTTTGGAACCTGATCACTTTAAGTGCTACTTGTTTCATCTGAAATTCAGTTAAATGAATTCTTGCTATAAAAGGCACCTTTAGACTTTAAATGTATATAATAATTTGAGGTGAATAAACTTAAGAAATTTTCTTGCCTTGTTAGCCGTTGAAGAAAAATGTTAATTTTTTTCTTTTGTAAGAACAAATGAATTCAAATATTCAAAGTGTGAGAGAAGCTTTCTGGAAGATTGTCAGCAGCCTGTAAAGCAAATAAAAGCAACCTGAATCTGGTATTCACTGGAAATGTACTCATAATAGTGTGTGTGGATATGTATGTATATATAAAAAAATCTGGTTTGCTCTTGATCTCCTGCAAATTTGTGTCTAGTGTTAGTCTGAAGTGTTCTGAAAACATGCCTTTAAAAATCTAATCTGGTGTACCAAATAATTGTTTTGTCTTGACTTTTTCTGACTTTTTTTTCCCCCTAATGTCCTTGCTTCTTTCTTCCTGTCTTCCAGATCTAGCATTCATTTTGTTTCCTGTTGCGTATGCTCTTATTTTCCACCCCCAAATGTCTCTTGATGTAGAGCAAATACACTATTTTAGTATTTGCATAACTAGCGTGAAAGCTGTGCAGGTGTTTGCTGCTAACAAACAGGCCAGTAATTGGAATTGACTGAAGTCTCTCGTAGATTGTCAGATCAGAATTGTCTTGATCACTTGAGCATTAACCTTCTATTTTTATTATTTCTAAATTGCTCTTTGTGTATTTCCTCTCAAACATTTTTAGAGGTTCTGCAGTGTGTTCATCCAAGGTGGACTGAGGCAGAATTGGAGCACAGCTGCAGAGAGCACCATGTCTTGTAGCTGCTTGTGCTGCTTTGAGAGTTCATAATGGCTGCAAGATGTGTGTCATCTAGCACCGAGTGGTTTGGTACAGTGTTGTGTATGTGTTTAGACTGTGTGGGAGTATAATCTGGATGCTATTTGTTGTTTGCTGTAAGGCAGGCGGTTTAACATCCAGTAGTACAAAATAAGGTTGCAGTTGCATATTGAACATTTCAGGGTGCGTTTGTGAAGAGCACACATGCCTTGATGCATTCTCTGACTTTCAAACTACCATAGAGGAGCAGAGGTGCTGCGAACAGGGTTAGAAAAGGCTTGTGTGAACACTCGCTGTGCTTACGGATGTGGGTGAGTGTTTGTTCCTCCAGTTTTAAACTAGTTGCACTCATAGAGCTGTTAGAAGTGAATGCAGCTCTCCTGCGTCATACCTTAACCGTCAGCGTGCTGAAAGCATCCTCCTGTTGTGGCTACCACCACAGTTAGCGTGACATCCAATGCTATGAACACTCAATGGCTTCCTTTTTTTTCTTAGGACTGTAAAGGCTGTTTTGCCTCTGTAACACTGTGGATTTTTATATATAGTCGTCCAGATGAAATTGTTACTCTTGCTATAAACTCATACTGTGATTTTTGTGAAGAGAACTCACTTATTTTAATTGGAGAGGTTTAAAGATGCTATTTAAATTCTGCTTTAGCTCACTTCCATATCTGTTTAAAAATTAATGCTGGTGAGGGTGCTTTTAAAGCTATGTATGCACTTCCTGATTAATAAGTACGTGCAGTAACTTCTAGTTACGCTTTAAAGACTGAGTTTTAGCAAGTAGATCAGATTCAGCTTAGTGACTTATGAGTAGGTGTAGGATTTTTTAGTGCAGGTACTAAATTGCTCCTCTGAGTTTTGGCAGCTTAGGAGCTTGTTCAGGTTGTTCTTGCTAATAGGCATGTTGGTCTCTAAAAACAAATCAGATATTTGGGGATCTGGTAAAATAAAATTGTGACATCTGAAGGCTTTGATATTGGAATGAAGTAGTATTTCAAGGATTAATCATTCTGGGTATTTTGTAATATGCTTACAGTAAGGTAAAGGTAAGTCATTCAATAATTGGTTGCCTGTGCTGCAGTAATTAGTAGGTATTCTTGAGGCTATACACATTTCCAAAGCTGTTGGTTTCTATTCTTTATAGACCCACAGTGCTTTCTAATGCAAAAGGCATTTTAAGACTTGTCACTTGCAGTTTTAAAAACAAATCAAAAAACACTCAAAGGTGAAGTTTGTTAGCCTATATAGATGAAAGTGCAATAAAAGAAAATCTGTGGAGGGTATGTAGCAGGTCTGTATGCAGAGGAGAAAGGTACACCTGTTTAGCCCTGAGTAGCCTGCTGTGGTAAATGTGACTTCTCTGACCCTGTAAATATTATGAATTTCTTGAGTTTACTTTTTAACTAGCGGTAACAAAAACTGGTTAAACATACGTATTTTTTTCCTGCATTGTGATGGTTCCGTTGATGGTGCCATTAATGCTAATGCCTCAACTGCTCAGAACATGCTGAACTTGCCTAAGCCCTTGATTACAGTTTAATTGAGAGCCTGAGTGGTTATGTTGGAATATTTTTTGTTTCTATTGCAGAAAGCTTTTACTTCTCCAGCCCTCTTAACTTGCACAGAGGAGCTGCCATTCGTCACCTTTCCCCACTGCATAAATTACTTATTGCAGCAGCTTTTTTGCAGTTGTGTAAATAAATTATACTTCACATGGCAGGACAGAAAAATAACTTGCTGATCAGTAGACCGGGATAGGAATTGTCTGTTACTTGGGAAAGGATGAATTAGGCCGAAGAGTCTGTTTTTCACCAATGAATCCACTTTACTGATTATGTTACAACAGCCTATTATGAGGGAAAAAGCAGAAGGTTTATTTTCTAAATAAAATCAGACCACTGCAAATGTTTCCATGCTAGAACGCAGTTATGAAAGCTGGAGGGTGGGGGTTAGGTGAAAGGCTGAGGAGATGTAATTACTCAGGATGTGGACTGACTGTTTAAGAAATAGAACAAGTTATTTTAATAGTTCAGCTTGCATATTTTGGAAAGCAAACTGTTTGCCAAGCCCATTAACAAAACTAACGTATCTGTAGAGGAGAAAACGGGGTTAAGCAGGCAATATCATAAACCCTCTCCATATAATATGGAGTTGCAAAAAATCAGTGTGGGAAGCTTGTCCGTATTTAACTGTCATCTTTCTGACAATAGCCTTATGGGATGCTAGCTCAGCAGAACTTCATATCATTCTTCAGTTCCAAAGTGAAGACTTACTAATTTACACAGGAAAAAGCTACCAATATTTAATGCATACTGGAAATGACCAGGCATATCTATAAAGGGGAAGGAAATGCATGAAGAATGACTTGGAGGGGGGGAAAAAAAAAAGTTGGATTTTAAAGAGGAAAAAATTGGAAAACACTTGTGCTAAGCCATGAACCAGAAGAGCCCTCTGGGGGGAGAGGGTGTTGGTGCTTTAATCTCATATTTTAGACCGCTTGCACATAGTCCTGTCCAGTGAAAAAGAGATAGTATAAAATGTAGAACTCAAATGGTGCATGTTGTGTGTGAGTCCTCTGTCACTTCCTTCTAATACAGCTAAGACTTTTATTTTTCTTAACAAAACCCACTAGTGTGAAGTCTACATCTGCATTTAAATTAGAACATCTTAAAGAAAAGAACAGGCTCCAAAGCTGCCCACAAGAAAGGTTTCCTTGCCAGGCTCCAGCATATGAACACTAACTAACTGCTTATTACTCAAGAAGAAATTCATTATCATTTAAATGATGTTGGAGAGAGGAATGTGCATTATTTCTTTTTAATTTGGCTTTAAATTGCTAGTTGAGGTGGTAGTTTGGAACTTAAGTAACACTTAGCATAATTGACATAAGCTTGCATCTATTTTAGTTTTCTTTCCATCAAAAATTGGACCACTGTCTTGAAAATCAATTTATGGACAAATGTAAGCTTTCAGGTTATTGCATAATAAGGAAGTAAGATTTTTATTCTTCTTTGCTCTCAGAGCCTGTAAAATTGTAGAGTTTTACAGAAGACTAACTCTGTGAACTTGATGTTGTAGATGGAAGTGCAAGCGTGTTGTTTAGTTTGTAATTATCATTTGAAATGTGGACAGATTTCTCGATGCTGGCAAAAATGTCTTACTGCTACTTGGCAACCGCGTTGTGTTTCTTGGGTGCTTGGCTTGTGGATTAAGTGCCAAGATGCCATGTTCTGGATTTCTGGTGATTTGAAGAAGTCTGCAGTTCATGGCCCTTTCAGCCAGAAAGCAGATTGTGTTTTGGTGCGTGAAAGCTTTTCTGAACTATGAGAGTGTTGGAAAAAAAACCCCAAACCTCAGCTTGCTAGAAAGTACTGAACAAAATTAGGCCAGGTGCTTCCCAACAGTTTGAAGTAATACCTTTTGTGCTATTAGTTTGTGAACTGCTGGCTTTGCTCTGTTTCCATCTCTGGAAGGTGGATCAGAGTGTAAGTTGGTCATGGCAAGTGAGTATGGTGTGAGGGGAAGAATGGAGATCTGTGGCCAAACTACTCGGCAGGTCTGCTACGTGCTGGGCAAGTACTACCATTAGCCGCAATCCTGGAGTGAAGCTTGAAAAGCAAACATATGCTGGAGTTATGGGCTGTACTGGAGTATGTTGCAAAATATCTTGGGTTTAGTATTTTGACAGGTTGCGAGTTGGGAGTGAAGCGCTAGAGCTTACAGACCCTTCTGCCAAGGAATCCCCCAGCGGCGGTGTGATACCCAAGACAGTTTTGAGGTGGCTAAAGATCAACTTGAAATCCGGAATCTTCCTTGGTTTGGAAACAGGGCTTTTTGTGCTTTGTTTTTCCCTTTAACTGTAGCAAGTAGTCACTGAAATAGGAATTTTCACTCCAGTGCAGATAACACTACTCATTATACTTACATTTGGGCTGTTCCAAGCAGTAAGTTTTGCTCTGTAGTCCTCTGAATCCAGTAAAAAGAATTAATGTGTTACCTAGGTGAGAGGTTATCCTTTATCTTGTCAGTCCTCTGAGTATATGTTGAGCTCTTTAAAGACCATTCATCATATCAAATGAATTATTCTCTTTAAAGTGCTTTTGGTAATGTTTACATCCAGAAAAAAAAAGTGAATTTTTAGTCCTTAACATTGAAAGAAATTTAGCTTGCTAAAAATGTAACACTAGCATTTGTGCCTAGAATAATAAGTCCAGATCTTTTAAAGGTCAGTAGATTGGTGCTTCTGGTCAGCACACTGGACTGTTGTCCTTTCTGCTTCAGATCAGTCACATCCATTTGCATAATGATACAAGTATGCCAAAATCTTCTGGTCATTTGTGGCCTGCAGTATATTTTGCATGACACTTTAAACTGATCGGCATGCTCGACTCACAGAACTCAAGGCATTTAAATATATATATGTGTGTGTGTGTGTGTATATATATATATATGTGTGTCAGTTGAAAAATGCCAGGGTTCAGAAGGCTGTAAGGAAACATGTATATTTCATGTTATATTTCTGTCCTGTAATAATCTAAAACACTGATAAAGGAATTAGCCTACAGGATTTCTTGCTTCTTTAAAGCTACAACGGGTACCGTTTAAAAAACTTAGAATGGAAAGAAATACTGCATGCAGGGAATGTCTTTCACTAGTTAGCTATTGTGGGGTTTGGCCATAGACATTAATTAATTGGTAAAAAAGAGGGAGGGAGTAGAGAGGCAGCTTCACAAGAGTCACAACTGTTGTACACAGATTTGTTGCAGGTATTAAACAGGGCAAGAGTCTAATGTAGAGGCTGCAGTCATTTCTGGTTGGGCTTCATGGGGTCCAGCTCAGGTGCAATGTCTTATGGACGTGGCAGTTCAGCTTGCAGATGCAGTGAGATGCAGGTCCTGTGCGTGAGCTGATATCCTCAGCCAGGCATGCTGGTGCCTGCAGCATCCACTGATGCAGACCAGCAAGAAAAAGTGCTCCTCTGCATTCAGGTTATTCAAGCCTGCTGTTGGGAGTGTGTCATGGAACTGGGATTAGACCTGGAATGGACAGAAATCTAGTCCTGTGGTTTATGTGTTCCCATTCCCATTTTGCTGTTTGGGTAAGTGAAGTCTTGAAGTTGCAGAATTAACCAGCTGGTTTTATAGCTGCACAAAGATTGAAACCATGAAGCCTGTAGTTCTTTAAATAGAAAAGTGTATTTGGAGCTGAACCTTGTGTTAATGAGAGGTAATAAACATTATCTGTTTGCTTTTTTCTAGAGGGTGCCAGGATGAGCTAATCTGCAAAAATCAATGTAGCATTAGCTGATGCTGTAGAAGTCTATAGTACAAGCAATTAATTTGCTGATTCTAAAATGTTCAGTTTGCTGTTAATCTGTTATATTAGTTGTCTTGTGGAAATACTGTAAATGTTAGAGCAGTGGCCCAGCATAACTTGTAAGGTGACTTCTTTTGAGCCAGTAATAGTTAAATGGAATTTCATTCACTTCCTGTGTTGCAAGTTTGGTTGAAAGTAGTTCCGCTGTTTCTATTTTTAAAACTGATTACTGTGTGTGGAGGACTCTGAAGCTGTCTCAGAGTTATAAAAGACATCTTGGGATCACCTCAAGCATTTCCACTTACTGCCTGCTTGCATGCATAAGCTGGAGTTTTATGTTAACATGAAGAGCATGCAGAAAACTTCTTGCTGGCGTGGTAGTGGGTTATAAGATAGAGTTGTTCTTTCTGGAATCAGGCGCAGCCACTTATCTGTTGAAATTTGGTCTGACTGCTCATGTCTGGTGCATAGTTCATAACATCTGAAAAGCATGTGCTACATGATAACCTCACGCATTTGTGGTTTCTGGAAGGTGCATTTTACTTGTTGGAGACTCATTAAAAGAGCTGATTTTATTTATTATTTTTTTTTAGCTCTTAAATCTTCAAAATATCAAATTGTAAGATGTAAAGTAGTTACAGGAAAAAATAACGTTTCACTGTTCGCAGGACCCAAACCTGTGGGTTTGGGGTTTGGGTTTTTTTTTTTTCCCTTAAGTACTAGAGCTTGCATTTGCCTGTAGTAGATGCTAACTCTGTCACCTAAACATAATCTGGTGGTAAGTGTATAATTCCAAAGTAACCCCAGAAGTTAGAGGGTAGGAAACTTTTTCTTTCCTTAGTTATTTCTTGCATTAGTACTTAGTAAATGCAATAATGAACATGTGATAAGGAGTTAGAAATTCCCTAGCTGTAATTCTAGCTTCCAGCACTCTTTCTGTCCTTAAGCTACCTCACCTGTGAAATGATGTAAAAACCTTTTTTTACATCAGAAAATTTAATATGGTCTCATATTCAGAAGAATATCCAAGTCTTGAAGGAAACCTTAACCATCAATAGGGTTGTTGAGGTGTGATTTACAGAGCAGCAAGCATTATTTGCTCAACTAGTGAAATAAGCATGGTGTGCTTGCAGCTCTGCGTGTCGTAAACTTAGATGCACGGCCACTGGTGACATAAGACTGCGATACCACAGAAGCCTTGGTGGACTGTGAGTTGTTTAAAAAAAATAAATGCAAGTTCTCAGCCTTAGCAGTGAATAATAGTAACAGCGATTGGAGTGTGTTTCCCCTCAGTTTAAATGAGCAATCACCTCGTTTCCGAGCACTGATGTGTGATTTTTATGCCAAATAAACACAGAATTTCTGAAGAAAGGAAGTGGTGTATCTGAGTCCGTCCTGGGTGAACTTGTTAATTCTGCAATTCTGTGAGGACAGAAGCGATTAGAAACTGCATCATCTATTCTAGGAGCTTGCAGTCAATTTTAGTGCTAAGGTGTCAGACACTCCCGCATCCTCTGTAATGCTTTTTCCCTTTAATCTTTCGTTAGGATAAATAGGTGTACTTAAAAAAAAAAAAAAAAAAAAAAAAAGTTCTGTAGTCATTCCTCCAGTGTACCGAGATTGCATTTCTACTTGTGAGCTGCATTTTTTGGTTGTGCCCCTTTTTAAACAGCCAAGCTGACACACAGAGAGTGCCTTCTCTTGAGCGTTAAATAGGATGGTTTTACAGTAACTTAGATCCTCTGATTTGAATTTTTTACCCTCTTGAATCTTCATCGTCGAGGTGTAATTTTAGCCAGTTTGGCGCTGAGTTTTATGAACTAAAGCATTGTCTTGGAAGTGTGTTGAAGTGAAGTCAGTTGAGTCGTGTTCAGCTTAATTTTGTTGTGGGGCCAAGGTGGAGGTGTGGCTCTGTGTGTCTTAGCTTGCCGTGAAGAATCTTTCTTAAATGCAGCCTATTCCTAGAGAGGCTGGATGTTATTTGTGAAAACCCAGCGTTCAGGAGCGTAACTGAAGTCAGTGGGAGTGCAAATACAAAAATTCCTTTGAAAATTCAGCCTTACATAAGGAATACACACAATAACTTTGGAGGAGTGAAACATTTTGTCGTCGGTTGTCTTTTGTCGCAGCTTTTAATGCCTCTGCACAGTGGCGTTTGTGGCGTGCTTTCGGCAGAACGAGCTTTACAGATGTGACAGTGTGTGCGTGTCAGATTCTGGCATGTGAGCACAATATTGTGACTAAATCATCCATGGAGCAGTCTCCTTGCTGTGTGCGAGGAACGAGATTATACTGTCAGTTGGTTAGCTGGGAAGTCGTTGAGAAATACTAGAAGAAAATAAAAAGAATGCTAGCCGGCAGTGGCAGAAACAGCAGTGCTACATGAACATCGCCTTGGGGTGAGAAAGGCATTTTAGCCATGAAGCACATTAGGTGCTGTATGGCTTTGTAACGTGAATTAGTATCGCTAATCGTGTTGACGTAGCTGCAAGAGGCAACACTCTGATTAAAACGGTCTTCTGCCATTAATGCTTTTGCAAGGCTTGAGCCTATACCGGTGGAAAAACGCTTTTGTCCAGCAAACAGGAAACTGGAAAAGACAAATCTGCTGGAGGTGTGGGGGAGGCAACGGCGGCAGAACACCCGGCGGAGGGGCTGCGGCGAGGAGCCCTGGTGCAGCTGGAAGTGCCTGCTCGACCTTTCGACTTCCGCTAAGATGCGGAGCAAAGCCAGTGGTGAAGCAGGAAGGAAGTAGCACAACCACAGCGGAGGGGGCACGCAGGAGGGAGGACGAAGGAACATGCCTGCAGAGCCGCCGCCGGCCCTGGCCCGGCCGTGGGGAGCCAGCTGATTCATAAGCACCGGGTAACTGAAGAAACAGTCTTGCTTCAGGCTGGTTTTTGTTCCCCAAAATGGTTGCTTGAGACCTGCGTCTGTAGAGCCCTGTCAGTGTCAAGGTAACGTGGTTTTACAGGCGGGTGTAACTGCACCTGAACAGGCTCTGGTGATGGTTCGGGGCTGTGAAAGAAACGGTTCTCTGTGAGCTTCCAGTACGTGTACAGAAGAAATAACGTCTCCACGCTAGAACTGCAGATATTTGGTTACTCTAGAGTGGAAAAGTATTTGACTTGCTAAGCTCTCACTTTTTGCATACATCATTAATTCACTGTCTAACAAGAATAAGCTGAATACTTCATGTGTAGGTGTGAAAGAGCTGCCAGGAATGTGAAAGCCCACCTAAACTGTAGCTGTTGCTCTGTCTGGGGGTGTAACCACTGAGCAGAAACACGCTGTAGTTCTTTGAAGCTGATACAGGTGTTGCCTTCAGCTCAGCTGCAAACCGTGAGGAGAGCCAACTGATACGGCCCGCGGTCCCTGGGTAACGTTCTCGAAAGTGCTTGTATGACAGGTGTTTGAATTGCACTGGCTGCCAGTGGGATCTGGGTGCCTTTAACAATTCTCAAACTGCAGCTGGCATACCTCTGGTGCAGCTCTTGGTGAGAGCATTGGTGTTCTTCCCTGTGTTTAGCTAAAAGTTTGAAAGAGGGCCATCATAGTCTACAAGAAGCACGGAAGATTGCTGGAGGTCTGTGGGCAAAAATGTTTGGGAATCCCTGGTCTGAGTCACTTGCGTGTTCTTTGAAAATATTACCCTTTTTCTGTGGGAACGCTCGTTTCTGGTCAGTTGAAGCAATGGAGATGAGAACAGTTGCTGATGCTACTAAAAATAAAACACAATCATAATCACTAAACTTCAATATGCCAATTCAATGTTCACTGTGATTGCAAGCATTTGTATGGTCTGTATTAATTTACAAATGTGTAACTTGGCTTGTTAAAATAAAGGAGTGCACTCTTGAAAGAAAATGTTTGTCCTTTTAGCTCAAGATTGGTTACTAGATGTAAAAGCTGGTTACTAACGTAAAATATTCTGCAGTTTGTTGCTCTTTATGTTCACTTCCCATGCTTTTCCTGTAAGACACAGCTGAATATTTGTAAAAAATGATAACCTTAAGAATTGAAAACGTTAAGGGATTAGAAACTTTTTTTGAAATAGTCCCTAGGTGCGTGTGTGTTTGGGAAAAAAAAAAAAAAAAGTGTTTATCCATCCTTAAGGCTGCGAAAGTTCTTACTTCTCTCTGAAATGATGTGCTCAGCTGAGTGCAAGCAGCTGAAAGCCAGCTAGGGGAGGAGGCTCTGAGGCAGAAGTGACAAGCAGCTGGACATGGGAATATACCTTGTCATCTGGCAGTGTTAACTGTTGCTTTGTTTAAACCGTGCCCTTGTTCACTTAGCTTCTTGTTCGAGGGTCAGAAATGCGTTAGTGCGGTTGCCTGATCATACCCACATTTTCACTGTGCTGGGCAGGAATAGGAGCGTATATGCCTGAAACAACTTTCCTTTCCTCTGCCAAATTGGGCATAGATTAGTTTCAAACGCGCACAGAATTTTTTCACAAATAGGACGTGAGTTTTTTCAAGTGTTAAGAGTGCTAGCAAGTCAGCGCTACCATGTGCCATGTACGTAAACAGCTTTAGGATTGTAAACTTTGTGGTCACTTGGCATTAATGCATTGCTGTGAGATGCTACTTTACCTACTACGATTGCACACAAATATTGCATGCTAACCCTGCACGGAAATGATTCAGAATTTAATTATTACCAATTACTTCCATGTTAGTTTAATAAAGTAATTAGGAGTTTTTGCTTAAGCCTCCATTTTTATGAACTTAGTAAAAACAAATACCATCTCTCTTTTGCTTGAGTTGTAGATGGATTAAATGATTCATAATAGCATGGTGTTTGCCTTTTTTCCTTGCACTGTCATAAACTCTCATCTTTTCTGTCATTTTATGGCAGTGAGGGCTTTCAGAAGACAGCCTGGGGAGCAAGCTCCACAGCTGGAACCTCTGATCTGCGATATTTCTAGTGTTTGTCAGCCAAAGGCATTTCAGGGACATGGTGGGAACCTACCCTCTGGAGGAAGGGAGGGAGCTGGGGTGTGAGTTTACAGTTAAATCATCTTTGTAGCATTAGCCAGTGGCTGTGCCTCAGAATCTGAGCCTTCCCCTAGTAAATGCAAAGTTGCTTATCTGCTACTGGAAACAGAAATATACAACTGTGAATTACTTAACATTACAGCAAGGTGGGAAGATGCATGCTACTGATAAGTAACAGCCCGGTTTTGTACTGCTGTAGCTTTGTGTATCCATACATCTAGGTCCTGAGTCACTGATACGTGATGGTGGTCACACAGGAAGTTACTTTGCTGTTCTGATACAGCTTAGTTTTTCCTACACACAGGATCCTGTATAGGGTTTTTTTTTTTAAGGCATGCTGTATAAACCTTCCTAAAAGCAGAAGGTTAGGAATTGCAGTAGCACTACAAAGGTGTAACAAACCCGTAAAAGCAGACGACTTGGAATTGTGATGCACAAGTAAGGCAAGGTGGCTTTCTGACAGCCCCTCTCTTTGGAGGCCAGTTACCTGGCTGAGCGTGGTGAATAACAAAGCTTTTCAGTCTGTGTTTTATAGATGCAAACCACCAAATTGTATAGCTGCTTTGAAATACACACAGTTTGAATGTGTAATGCATCCAGCAGAGAGCTGCTGAATGGAGCAGCATGCAGAAGAGCATCTAGGTGGTTTTGTTTAGGGTAATCTTGAGCACCTGTTGTTCTTGGATATGTGTGAAATGGCAAAAACCAGAATCCCTTGCTGTATAGTGGCACCTTCTGTAAACACTTTGAGCAGCTTTCATTGCTGCTCATTCATTACACAACTTAAAATGTAGTTGAATAAGTAAGGGCAAGAGATGAGAACTACTGTCAAAGATTACTTACGGTTTGGAGTCCTGTATACCTTCTAATCTCCCCAGACTGTATCGTAGCATGGAGAAAGGGCTCATGTGGAGCTGAGTAGTTGGTAGAATATATGTCAAGCAAAGTGGGTCACTTCCAGTTGAGTTTAAACTCTTATGAAAGTATGATATGGACGTAGAAGACCTAAGCCCAAATGTCCAGGCAGAAATTTGCAGAAATGCTGGAGGCAGTTACCAATCTCATTTAGCTGGAAGTCAGTTCCACTATCAGGCAGATTAACAGGCTAAGTACTTCAACTAGGAATAGCATGTCTGGAGCAAGTGATATCTGAAAAATCTCCAAGATTAAGTAAATTGGAACCAATCCAACCAGAATACTAGAAATTGGTGAAGGGCTGAAACCTGGGGGGAACACAGTTTGCTGCCAAACACAGCTGTCTTCAGGGAGATGGCACACTACACTAGTAGCATACTCAGTGGGAGAGCTAGGAAAACAAGGCATTAAGGAAATACTGTTTGACTGGGGATGCTTCTATCCCCTCTAAATGCTTCAGTATTTTGCAGTCTGCAAAATAACTTGTTGTTCAGTGTCATAACTGAGTCTGTGCAGTGCCCTGGTGGTTGATGCAGTCTTCTGACCAGCTCTGATCTGTTGGACATAACTCAGAAGTTGTCCTTTCTCACATGATACTAGTTCCTTCTTTCACCTTCAAGCATGTGACATGGGGGTGAAAAAAAGCCTCTGGCCTAGAAATATCCCTGTCTGTCTTCAGGAACTCCATTTTCCTAGCATCTGGAGAATGTAATGGAGTGGAAAAGAAGAGAGTCATCCTTTATTTGGATAAAGGAATGAGAGAAAGAGATGCCACTAGTGAACAGATTGGGTTTTTTTCCCATCTGCAAGTAGAAGATTGCCTTAGTGTGTAGTAGTGCTATTGTTTGATTCCTAAGTAGGAAGGCTGTTATTTTTGTATTCTTGTACTGCTACAGGCACTGATGCTTTGAGGTACCCAAGCTAGGTCTATTTCTGCATAGCACAGTTACAGCATAGAGCTTACCTCCTGAATGTAGGGGCTAAGACTACAAGGACGGAAGAATCAGTCCTGGGCTGCAGTTTGTACTGCTGGAATTCGATGCCAATCCAATGCTAATTTCTTGTGAAGCCTGTAACCCAAGATGCTCCCAATGCTGCTGTGTCCCCTCTGCTAGGCAGTAGTCCTCCTGTCTTCTGTTTCTGGAAATCTTTTGCGTGTTGACTAAATCTGAATCAGAGAATATCTCTCCTCCAGCTTTCCCTCTTCAGCTTAGAAAGGGCATATCCTGATGGACCAAAGCACTGTTGATCCATGAATGTCATCAGGCAGAGAAGGGACTTGTGGTACCAACTTGTCATTCAAATTGGATAATTACTCCACACAATATGGTTGAATGCCCTGACCATCAAGCTTTTGTATGTAAGTTATTACCATTTTAGAAAAAAACCACAGGTGTTTTAACCTCCCCTTGGGAGCTGGGCCTGTTTAATTGGTTAGAACTCTTAACAAATCTACTGTGTTGATAACCTCTGGAGACTCGGAAGGACACTCAGCTGAAATGGTCCAAGGCAGTAGCAGTTTTATATGCTCTCATAAGGAATTTTCAGACCCAAGAGCAAAGGAGTCTGATCAGGTTTTTGCTCCAATTATGCTGTTACTTAATCGGTAAAGTGTGAGTATTGGTTTTAGACATTTTCTGTGAATGTATTTCCTTGGGGTGGTTTGTCTTGGAAATAACCTGTCCAACCTCAGATGATTCAAAGTTTGTCATTGTGGAAAATGTCTTGACGAATGCAGACCTTGCTGATAAGTACCGTGCGGTGGATGTGTTCTGAGTGCTGGGTAAACACGTGGAAGGCAGTCCTAAATAAGAGTTTTCTAGGTTAGGATACTTCTTGAATTGGGATAGGTACTATTTCTGTTTTGTTCAGAGTGCTAAACCATGTCTGTCTTTTCTGAAAGAAATGTTTGGTTTTGTGGTCCCTTGTAGGCGTAACCTGACAAAGTTATCCCTGATATTCAGCCATATGCTGGCAGAACTCAAAGGTATTTTCCCAAGCGGCCTTTTCCAGGGAGACACATTCCGGATCACCAAGGCAGATGCTGCAGAATTTTGGAGAAAGGCTTTTGGTGAAAAGTAAGTTTCTAACTGTGCTTAAAAATAGGGATGTGGGAACAAATTGCACACAGCACTGTGTATTTTTAAAAAATCGGGTTTGCAGTTCGGAAAGGTCTTTTGTCAGGTTAAAATAAATGATGGGAGACACCCACTAGTCATTTGGTCCACTCTCTGGGGTGAGGTGCAGGATTGTTCCTACATTATATTTCCCAGTTCTTCATCCTGTGATGGATCTTTCCCCACTTTCCTGCCGAGACTCTTATACTGTCACAGAGTTTCCCTCAATTATTGAGCTTAAATTTTCCTCTCCTTAGTTTAATTCCTTAACTTGTAATCAAGCTCCACAAACTATGCAAAATAATCTGCTTTCTTCTTCCAAAGGTCACCATGCCCCCAACATTAGTGTCCTTTAGCTAAGCCATTGTATTAAATTCTTTTCATCTTCCCTCCAATTAGTCTTTCCAATCACTTAGTCGCCTTTCTTCTAGCTTCTCTGAACTTTTGTCAGTTTGCATAATGACTTTGTTAAGATAGAATGAAGGAGAAAGTGAAGTGCAATGTATACTTGTGTGCAAACTGTTGAAATGTCAGTTTTAATTTTTGTATCTAATGAAATGCTGACTAAATGAACTGTAGAGGTGTCCACAGCAATGTTTAAGGATTAAAGTTAATGGAATTGGGTACTACTCTCTAAGGTAACTAAGGTACTTCACGTAAAGATTGTAATTAGTAGCTGTCAGAACAAAAAGCAGTAATATATTTACTCATGAATAACACAGTTGTCTGAAGCTAGGCATGTTCTTTCTGTTTCTATTCCTCTTGATATTTTAAAAGAAGGAAAATATTCCTTTAAACAGGAGCCTCTGTTTTAGCTTCTGATTATCTTACTTCTCCATTTAATCCCTCTTTAGAGAATTGTTTGCAGCTTTTTTTTTAAACTATCTAGACCTCTACTAAAGGACTTACTGGTAACTCTTTCTCTACCAGCTGCAACATTATGAAATTCATATCAGTTGATGATGTTCTGTACAGGCCAGGGTACATATAAGCATTGACATCATAGGACTGCAGAAAAGGGGAAAGGAGAAAGGAGAACTGGCTTTCAGATCCCATAGTTTTGCATACGCAGAGAAAATGCCTAAAGTTCATTGGCTGCTAAGTACTAAGATATCTGTGTTTCCATGATGTGAATAAATCTCTTGTGGCTAATTTTAATTTTCCTCTTTTCCGTTCTTATGAGGTGCATACTCACTAAAAAATTGTATAAGGTATGTACATGGTGGTGGTCTTCAGACATACCACATTTACAGTTAGCTTGGTTTTCCCCAGGACTATCGTTCCTTGGAAGAGCTTCCGTCAGGCTTTGCATGAAGTGCATCCAATCAGTTCAGGGCTGGAAGCCATGGCCCTGAAGTCAACGATTGACTTGACATGCAATGACTACATTTCAGTATTTGAATTTGATATCTTCACAAGACTTTTTCAGGTAAGAATTGAGGAACCTGAATCACTTGAAATGTGTCTCAGTGCCTCAGGTTAGACTCTTTTCCCAAGACAAACTATATTTTACGCAGTAAGGGGGTTTGGTCATCTTGCCCTTCATCTCCTAAACAGCTCTAGTAATACTTAGGACCCTATATTGCAGTAAAAGTGTGTGACGCTTCTGGTTGTAGAAGAAAAAATTGTCTAAATATATACCACAACTGTAAGGCACATTCAGTATACTCCCATGAGAATCAGTTTTTCCCTTTTGTCCTAGTTTTGGCTGGGACAGAGTTAATTTTCTTCCTAGTAGCTAGTACAGTGCTGTGTTTTGGATTTAGACTGAAGTTCTGACACAGCTTCTGTGAGCCAGGAAATGTAAAGCTTAGTTAATCACTCTGCCGTTCCTTGTCCTTTTCTTTCTTGTCATATTTATTTCCATGGGGCGGTTGTACAGGACAGAGCACAAGCAAGGAAATTTGGGCTTCCTAGCTTTTGAACTGACACAGCCAGGGTGTTGTGGACATGTCTGTGTTCTGTGCACGAGAAATATCTGTATTATTGAGGTGATATTAATAGCAGGTAAAATTCTAACTCACAGTCTTTAATAGTGCCAAACTCAAAAACACAGCTTCTGATGGTACAATTGGGTATTTACAAGAACAGACACTTACTTCTTTGGCTCTGACTTGCCTTTTCCCATGTGATAGGGTGGGTTGTAATTAAGATATGTCTAGATGAAAAATTCCCATGTCCGGTGTTGCAATGTAGCTGATCTCATTCAGTACTTTTTCCAACTATAGTACATAAAGAGCAAGTTAAGAGTTGCTGCAGTTTCCAAGAGATGCAAAGTTCTTAGGAAGAGCTAGTATCTTCTTTTAGACACGTTGAGAAATTTGGAAAAATTGGATGAGATTCAGACACCCGAGCCCTTCTCAGGATTGAGAGCTTTCAAACGGTTGTGACTTTTTGTGCGTCATTTTAAGGAATATTTAACATGTATATGCTGGTTTATTTATTCAAATCTTAGACTAGCCAGTAATCTTTGCCACACCCAAGTGAGGTTAGGTGGTTAAAGAATAGTCACAAGCATCTTACACACAGTGAAACCGAGACAGAGAGGGAAGGTCACTTTCCTGAGGCTGTATAGGAAGTCGGTGTTAGAGATCAGACTAGTCATGGTTTCTGGTCCTGCGCATAATCTTATTAAACTCCTGTCTCGATCCCTGTCTCAGGAATGAGTCATTTTCTCTGCTGAAGCAGCACAAATTGATTGCTGTTCTTGAGCTGTCTTTTTGTGACCTCAGTGACTTCTCCCTTAGCATTTATTAAAGGAGTTTTGATTAAGGTCTGTGTAGGTGATGTTTTTATCACGACGAGAGAAACTCAAATGCCAAGGCTGCTGAATGAGAATGTAGGTTTTAATTCCTCTGCTGTATTTATGGTGGGATAAGAAACCTGCTGCTTTAACTGAAGAACTGATCCCTTTGATTAAGGAATATTGTATATGTTGATATCTTTCAGAAGTGCATGGTTAATATATTTCTTTGTTGTTTCTATAGCCATGGTCCTCTTTGCTCAGGAACTGGAATAGCCTAGCGGTGACTCATCCTGGTTATATGGCATTCCTAACGTATGATGAAGTGAAAGCCCGGCTTCAGAAATTCATTCACAAACCTGGCAGGTTAGTGCTTGGCAGCAGTGGCTTTTTTGATCATTCTTGCTAACATCACTGATTACTGCGCTAACTGAGGAGACGGGGTTTATTTTGTCTTTGTCCTCCTTCCTCAGAAATTTAAACTGTGAAAAACCCAAGCTTGCCCTGTATTTGGAGATTATCATCTCTTAACCTCCTGCCCACCCCCCAGCTGTCACAACAGCTCCCTCAAGCCCCAGCAGAACGCAGGGGCAGACACTGCCAGAGTGAGCCTAAAGGATGGGCTGTTTAGGACCATGAATAAGGGGATGTATCTGTAGGTCCCATAGCTTTCTGATGTATATGCATAAAACCGGGAGAGCCGAGCCGATTGCAGCCCCCAGAAGCAGAGTGGACGTTTGAAGCCAACTTCAGAAAGCAGCATGGTAGGAAGAGTAGGCTGCAAGGTAATGCTGCAGGCTGGGCACACTTCAGAGACTGTGGTGGGCAACACACGCTTCTGGGGGGGGCTGTGGACAGCAGTTTTGGGCTACCTGATGTCTGGGTAGAACTTGGCCCAATGCAACATGGTTAACAGATTATTCTTGATGCAGGAAGGGCCATGTGTTTGTTCATGGAGGTTGTTACTATGTGGTTAGTTCTGTACTGGTTTTAAAAATGGAAACCTTGTGTAGTCTGTTTGTTGGTTTTGTTGTTTGTTGGGTTTTTTTCAAGTTAATTTGGAACAAATGATTTTAAGGATGCTAACTTTTCTTGCTCTGGATTCTGGGTTTAATTTCACCTGGAGGCCAGTGCTTAGATGCTTTTCTCCCTTCGTATCAGATTGCAAGGTTCTTCTTCGATCTGCCTGGGGGTAAATTGAGGAAAGCTAGTATAAAGCATTAAGTTATTCCTACTAGGTTTTTTTTCCTGTCTTGAGATAGCCAGACAAAAGGCTGCCTACTTGACATTTAATCTTTTCTGTCTTTTCCGGACCAAACTGAAGTTTCTTTTCCTTTGTGTGTTTTTAGTTATATTTTCCGATTGAGTTGTACACGACTTGGTCAGTGGGCCATTGGCTATGTCACTGCAGATGGGAACATTCTTCAGACAATCCCCCACAACAAACCTCTTTTTCAAGCACTGATTGATGGCTTCAGGGAAGGCTTGTAAGTAACTATCAAAATCAAGTTTTTTGCCCTTTTGCCCTTTTTCCCTGTTTGTTTTATAAATCTTAATCCTGTGGTGAGGTCTGAAAGTCAGTTGAATGATAAAATATACCCTCTGGGTTCATCACACATTATCTACTTCACAGGAGAGGCAGCACTTTGCAGAGATCAAGCAATCGCTGTTGACATCACTGAGCCCTTTTTGGACATCTCTCAGCTCTTTCTTTTTATTTAGACCTTGATTCAGCAAAACAGTTCAATCGTGAATAGTCCCATTGGTATCAGTGGAATAATTCACATGCTTAACTGTTTTGGCACTCAAGAATACTTAGACGACTGTCTCTTGCACTGGAGAGCTGTACTGTCCTTTGCAATAGCAGACGATAAGTGTGCGTCAGTGTTTGCCTTGTCATAGATGCTTTTCCAGTCGAGTCCTTAATGTGAGCCACCAGAACTGGTATTATGGCATCAGTTTTCTTACTCTGGATATTACAGTTTCACTATAGGATGATTTAAGAAGAGTAGTCAGGGTCAGGGGCCATAGTATCCTGTTTGAAATAAAAATTGCTGCCAGGAGCGAAAACAAGCTTCTTTTTATTTTTAAAAATTACATGTTTGTTTGCTGTGCAATAGTAAAATTCTTCCAAAACTTCTTTTGAATTCAGAATACCTTGAATTCCAACCCCTTGCTTCTCACCCTCATTCTTTCTTTCCTCCACGATGCCCAAAAGAAACCTTAGATGTGTGTTTGTGTGTGTGTGTATGTACGCATGTGTGTATATTCACGTACAGAGAGACATACCTTATTTTTTCCTCCAACTGCTTACAGTTATTTATTTCCTGATGGCCGGAATCAGAATCCTGACTTGACTGGCTTGTGTGAGCCCACACCTCAGGACCACATTAAAGTTACACAGGTAAGCAAAGTGTTCTATGCCATCAAACTCACTAGCTTTCTTCCTAATTTCTAGCCAAGCCACCTTAGCTGTTTATACAGTTGTCATACTTTGTATCCCCCAGACTTGTTTTTAAGGCTGATGTATGTATGTTGCAGAAATCTTTGAATGGTAGAGATGGGCAGAGGAGATTGTAAAGGTTAGGTAAAGCTTTATGCAGGGCTGACAGATTTTAAGGTTTGAGGGTTTTTAGAACGTTCTGCCAAATATTCATGCTTTTGGGCCATTCAGCATGTCTTGAGCCTTGCTTTCCTATGCTGTTCTTGGGACACCTAAATGAAAATCCGGGATAACTTGAAGTCCGCTTTTTTCAGAGCTCGGTATATGTATCCAGTACATAAAATTATAGTGCAATCTTTGCAGACTTCTATTCTCCTTTGCACTGTGTTCTTCTGTTTGGAATTTTTTTCTCCCTGCAAATCTTCTGTTGGGTTTTCTGTAGCTATGACTAATCACGCTTGTTATTTTGCAGTATCAACTATGTCTGTCTCTTTCCCCAAGGAGCAATATGAATTGTACTGCGAGATGGGCTCCACCTTTCAGCTGTGTAAAATATGTGCAGAAAATGACAAGGATGTGAAGATTGAACCATGTGGCCATCTGATGTGCACGTCCTGTCTCACTGCGTGGCAGGTGAGGCATTGCCTCTTGTTAATCTCTCTGAGTGAAGCCAGTTGTGCTTTTACAGAAGCAGTATATTCTCTTCTCAAAACTGTTCAGTTTCCTTCAGGTATGGAGATAAAATAGCGTAACTGAGGATGTAAGCTTATAGTTCAGTAATATCAGTGCCAGCTTCACCAGTGCAGGGAGGAATCTAGGAATAGGCAAGAAGTCTGAGGACTTGCTAAAAAGCTGTTTTTCTACTTCAGAGAGAGAATATTCCATACTCGTAGCACAGCTTTCCTTTCTGTCTTCCTCTCAGTTGACAGGTACCTGCCGAAAAGCAGGTTTAAACCTCTTTGTTTATGAACTATTTGTTTAATTTCTGCATCATAGTGGCTGTTTTAACAGATCTCTTCTCTTCCCTGAAGGAATCAGAAGGCCAGGGTTGTCCTTTTTGCCGCTGTGAAATCAAAGGCACGGAGCCAATTGTAGTAGATCCATTTGACCCCAGAGGAGGAGGAGGATTATCAAGGCAAGGGGCAGAAGGAACTCCCTCACCCAATTATGACGATGATGATGACGACAGAGCTGATGATTCCCTCTTCATGATGAAAGAACTCGCTGGTACTAAAGTAAGGTCACCAGAGTGTGTGCTAGTAAATGTGGCAGTTTGTACAAAGACTGCATGTTCTCCATCAGTTTTCTGTGGTCTTAGTGATCTGTGCATGTGAGGGTTGTCAGACCTCGTAACAGGGAAGATTTTACTGAGATGGAAAACAGGGATTTAGGTTCAGTTTTGTCAGTTCAGTTCATGCTGTCTGTTCTATTAAGCAGCGGTGATCATACTTGGAAATCTTTGATCATTTGTGTGTTGTCTTGAAAGAATCCTTAGAAGGGTGAAAAGGCTGGCTTGACTTATTGGAATGTAAAATCTAGGTTTATAACGCTGCTCTGTATGCTTAGCAATGCTGCTTTTGATTTATTAGCCATAGTTCACCCGTATCAGCAAAAATTCATCCATTTTCCCCAGTGATGAATATAGCCAACCAGATACCGTCTTCCCAAGGTCCTGATGACTAACTGGGTAGAGGGCAGGCTATTTTGCTGAGGAAGTAAATTTGACTGTCATCTTTTTATACGGTGTCTGATAAATTTGTATAATAAAGGTGTGATAAGTCTGCCATTAGTGCTACTTCATTCCAGGACATGTATACAAGATGGGCATTCTTTATGGGTCCCTGCATATTTTTTCCTAAAAGCTCATTGCTGCTCTGACACATCTGCACTTAGTATTGTTGTACTGCACAGGGAAGTGAGTTTTAATTTGGCTGATTTTGATAGCTGAGTTCACTAAAATAAGCTGCCTTTCCTGGTCAGAAAGAATCCTCTGTGCTGATTTACCTATGGTCACATTTCTCTTTAGCTTCCACTCTGTGAAACAGTGTACTGAACAGTAAACTGTATTCCTGGAGGTAGTTTTTGTATATATAGCTTGGGGAAGCAAAGCAATTTCCTCCGTGTGACATCCTGTCATGGTTTGCAGCAGGCTCGTCCTCCGTGTTTGTTGGCATTAGCGAGTTCAAGCCCGTGTAAAGCTTTTCAAAGTTGCAAAGCGCTAGCCTTGCTTGTAAAATAAACCTGATGAAAAAAGAAAAGAACCGGCGCTGTTCTGATTTGTTAGGTGGAAAAACAGCTTTCCAGGGACAAAAATGGAGGTTTTAGTGCACGCTGGTTGCTGCTGCAACAGCCGTGACGCTGTAGCCAAGGCAGTTTGCACAGTAGTGCCTGCAGTGATAAGGAGGTTTTGCAGCAGATCATGCCCTCTTGTGTCGAAAAGAAAAGAAGCTTGTTCCTGCTCAGGGCACAGTGAGGCAGGTCTGGTACTCCAGAAAACAGCTTTTCTTTTCTTGTGCCATTGCTAAGTGTGCGTTTTCAGCCGTGTGCCACAGCTAAGCCCATCGGTGATCCTCAAGGCTTGCTGCAAGTCAGATGCTGTCGTGCTGTGAAATTGCCATCCTTTACTGGTGTGTGTGGTTGTTACCAACACAGTAATTTGTTACCAAAAGCGATATTGAAGCCAGGACAAGTCACAGAGCTTAAAAGCCTCCCTAGACAAAAGGAGTTCTGCTGAATTTTGTCATTTGTTGATTTTCCCCTTCTTTTCTTTTTCAGGTTGAGCGTCCTCCTTCTCCATTCTCAGTAGCTCCACAGGCCACCCTTCCTCCCGTGCCACCGCGACTGGATCTTTTGCAGCAGCGAGTGTCCAATCCGCCTGGGGCTTCCAGTCCTGGGACCACTTCAAAGGTCAAACACAATTTACCCTTTCATCTGTGATTTTGGTGGGGCAGGCAGGAAGAACATTCTGGTGAACGCTACGTGTTCTCTGTGACATCCTTAAGGACTTCCACACAGACATTTTCTTCTTCCTTTCCTGCAGTCCTGTTAGGCCACTTTCCTTCCATTCCCCACAAGAGCCCAGTCTGTCCTGAAGGCAAATGCTTCCTTCTGGAATCCATGGTAGGAGAGTCCCTTTTTGCTGTTTAAATGGCCTTCACATTTGTCCGTCCAATTGCTAGAAAGAAGCCAGTCCTAAACTGAAATACTTGCACACTCAGGGTGAGTGGTGTCATCCTGTTGAACTACCAAGTCATTGTTGTTACCAGTATCTTTACTGGTTTTCAGCCTCAGCCACTGCTGCCTGTGCCCTTTGGAACCACATTTATGGGCTTGTGTTTCATTCTAGCTGTCAGCCTACATGTGGGAAGTTGTCATATCCCTGTCCCACCTTTTCTTGACAAATTTTTCCGTCGAGCATTTTTTCAGATAGAAAACTAAGGAAGGAATGAAATGTGTGTGACTGGGAGAGATGAACTGGTTTTGTGATGGACTAGCAGAAGGCAGTAGTATAATCTTGGTGGCATTTGGTCATTGGCTTTTGAGATAGAGCTGATTCTTCACCTGGTTTGGATGAAGTAATGAAATATTGCTTGAAAGTTCAGGCAGAAGAAAATATGCATTTCTGTGAATATTCGTTGCTGACTGTTAACTGAAGAACGTTAACATACAAATAACCCACAGCTGAATTTTTTTTTAAATGATGGGTATCCTTTGTTTGAAATCCAATCTAACGCTGCTGTACACTTTTTTTTTTTCTTCAAGAAAAATAATATGGGGTGTTTAGTTCCTAGCTGTAGCTGCACATAATTACTGTTATCTCTTGAAGCCTGTAGGGAAGGTGTCTCTGGAGAGTTAACTTGTGGAGATGTGGAGAGTCATCTCCACATCCTTTGAGATAATTTCTTGTAAAAATAGATAAAACAAAACCCAAAACTCACCCTTCTGCCACCCGCTTTCCTCCTTTTTATGTTTTGTGGCTAGACCACCTTTGTTAAGCAATATTATTATTTCTTCTGCCATCCAGGCTGCACCTGGTACACTTCACAAGGATAAACCTTTGCCGATCCCACCCACGCTCAGAGATCTCCCGCCACCACCGCCTCCGGACAGGCCACATTCCATTGGGACTGAAGGTCGATCTCAGAGACGTCCCCTGCCCTGCACGCCAGGAGACTGTCCTTCGAGAGACAAGCCACCTCCGGTGCCCTCCAACCGTCAGGCAGATCTGTGGCCATCCAGGCCCATTCCAAAAGCCCCACCTGTGGCTCTCAGCCCTGGTGACCCTTGGGCTGGGAGAGAACTGTCGAACAGGCACTCGCTTCCCTTTTCCTTGCCCTCTCAGATGGACTCCAGGGCTGACAGCCATCGGCTCGGGAGCACGCTCAGCCTGGACAACCCAGTGGTGAGTAGGCCTATTGGTCGTGAAGGTAATTTGTGAGGAATTAAGCCTTCCAAGGGTGCCACCTTCTCATAGTTTACGTCTTAATGGGGTGATCTTGTGTGAAGGGAGAATAACAGGAGGACTTCTTAGGGAAGTGCTTTCATGCCTTTTAGAAGCCAGGCTGAAATCCCAGTTTGAGCAGTCACGAAACACAACTTCATGATCATCGTTCACCTTTCAGTTTTGAAAAACGGAGAATGTTTTGTGTTGGGGCCTGGTATGCTGAAAAAGTGTCATTTACTCTTCTCAGTTTTCAGTCCTGAAAAACCTACACACAGTAGCTATGATTAGTTTAACACAGTAAAATCTGAGTTAAATTTGGATCTGTTACTGTTACCGGTGTCATGACATGTAACTTAGTAGTTCAACATATTTTTCTCTTAAAAAAATTCCCAGGCAAAGCAAGCAGTTTTGCTTTCTTTGATTCCATTCCCCTAATTTTTCCTTTTAAAACCTCCGTCTTTCTAAAATTGAAAGCAAGTACACTTTTAGCCGGATTGTCTAAGAAGCTGACAATTGCACAGTTGTCAGTCTGTCTCCATTTGTGTGTGCTTGTCTGCATCCTTTCCCTCTTGTCCCCCATTTTGGCCTATTTCAGTTGAATTTGCCAAAGCCATTGGAGTCTCAAAAGATACGAATTTCCTGCAGGTTTTGTGTAAACAACCAGTTGGCTACAGGAGGAAAACCTTCCTTGTGCCCTCACCAAGGGAGAACTGTCACAGAACTACTGGATTTTTAAGGTGTCCTTTGGAATAAATGAAGGTGCTTCATTCCCACAGGGGATGTGTCGAATGACTGACTGATGGCTTTGCAACTACGCTGGTATATGTGGTGTTTCTGATTCCTGGTTTGGAATTTTTTCTTTCAGAGCTTAAACACTGGTCCAACAACAACCTCAGAGTGTGAACACCCCAAAATTAAACCCTCTTCGTCTGCCAATGCGATCTACTCCTTAGCTGCCAGGTCTGTTGTTTTCTAGCAAAAGTGCTCTTTTATATCTTACAGAATGATGATCGTAGGGCTCTCCCCATGCTGGTGCCAGGGACAGAATTTGACACAACTCCATCAGCTTTAGTTTCAATCTCTGACAGATTCAAAACACACAATGTAGAGAACGTAGATGAAATCGGCATCCCAAAGACCTGTGGATAGTGGTGGTAGTTGCCCTTGGCTGTGGCAGTAGGAAACAGGCTACAGTTGTCGTTAGCTCTTTTACAGATTCCCTTCTGAGTTGGTCTTGATGTGAAGTAGGTGATGTATAATGTGTATGATATTGTCAACTTCCTTTTGCGTAATGACCTTGTGCCAGTGTGACCTTGCAGCTGGGCTGCTGAGAATCCTGAAAGCCAGGTTATTTATTCAGACAGAATCACTATAAGATGATTGCTTGTTACTTCTGCTGTGGATTTTAAAGGCCGCTTTGATATTAATTAGATTTAGCATAAATGTTTTTCTGATGTTTATATCTTGTCTCCTCTGCCTCCAGACCACTGCCTGTACCAAAACTGCCTCCTGGGGAACAGTCTGAAAGCGATGAAGACACTGAATACATGTCGCCATCCTCTCTGCCTGTGGTGCCTCCAGGTCCTGCTGTACAAAAACCAGAGATCAAACTGCCTTCGGAAATGACTCAGAGTTTACGGTGAGATTCTCACACAGTTTGTATGTACTGTGCTTCCTCCTCACAGCTCTGGGAAAGCCTATTTGTTTACTAGGGTTACAATTTCGCTTGCTTGGTTTGCTGAATTCCTCCAGTGATACTCACCAGATCTAGACTAACATAGCTAACTGTAAATCAAATGTGACTACTGCTCTTTTGCAGAATCCTCATACAGTGTTAAAGGAGTCAGATGGCCACTCCCCTCCCTGCTTTGCTGGTAACCTGAGAGCAGCAGCAACTGAAATGCAAAATTCTATTAAAAGGTTGTGTTCTGGTGGTATCAATTAAACTCTTTTAGGCTGATATGCTGTATTGCAACAGACATTACTGGAGCATTTTCTGGAACAAATATTCTTTCACAGGAGGGTGGTGATTTCACTTTGAAGCAGGGATCTGTGCAGAATCTCAGTCACACAGACTAGGTGGTGGTGGTTGAGCGCTGTCACTTGTCTGAAGGGAAATACGTGTTCTCTCCCTCAGAGTTTTAGACTGCGACCAGCAGACGGATGGCTGTACGTATGAAGCGATGTACAACATTCACTCCCAAGCAGCATCCTCTGCTTTTGAGACCGTCAACGCTTCTGGTGAGTGGGTGTGCTGAATAAACAACTGAGAAACTGGGGTGCAATGAATTGGTCCCAGTGCCAACTGGAACAGCATTTTAGACTAAATTAAATGTTACCTGCTTTTGCTGTTAAAATAGCTGGGATGTGTGTGGAAACATCTGGGTCTGTGTGCTGCAGACTGCATGTGCGGATGTTGTTGAGAAGCCTAGTTGGAATGCACTGTAAAAATACTCAACAGTTTGTTAAAAAAGTTGCTGGTTTGAAGATTTTTTTCTTTTCTGGGTAGCAGTTGTCAGCTCACATCTATCATAAGTAATTTTTAATCTAATACTACCTTCTGGAAAGAGCTTCCGTTGAGTGTGTCCCGTCAATGTTTGTGGACTACAGAGGAGCAGAGTCTGCCTTGAGAGACAGAGGCTCTGTTCAGTCCCAGGGCTCAGAACGTGCCTCTTATTCTAGATGAAGGCGATCTGGCAGCAGCCACTGCCAGCAACGGCCCTGAAGAGTCAGAAAATGAAGAAGATGGCTATGATATCCCCAAACCACCGCTACCAGTTGCTATTGCTCGTCGCACACTGTCTGATATCTCCAATGCCACACCTGCCTTCAGCCGAATGTCTTTGGAAAATGACCCTGTAACAGGTTAGAGAACACTCGTATTCTTCATATTGTAGTGGGTACTGACGGCTTGCTGTGCGCGTTTGAAACTTCTGTCAGTCACTTAAGGTTTTGTATGTAAGCTGTAAAATCAGATTTACAAGGCAGAATTACGCTGGTTCTTAGGTTTGATTTACACCTTGGAATGCACAGCCTTGGTAATTTAATCACTGAGCGAGCAAATCATACTTAAATCATAGTTAGGCAAACCTTTCCTCAGCTTAAAGATTGTTCCTTAAACCGCTGTTTCCTACAGGCCATGGCATACCGTTTGTACCAGGGCATGGAACAGAACTTCAGAACATTACTGCTTATCACTGTTCTAAGTAAAAGATGAGATGGCCAGCCTTGCACAGCTTGTCTGGCTCAGTCTGGGCGGCAGTTGTTGCCAGTAGATGGCACAAGTATACTGCTGGATGCTGGCAGTTCCTTTGAGCAGGGACGGAGTGGCTCAGCAAGGTCAGCATTTTGTCCCTGGGGGAGTAGAGGACATCTTGTCCTGGCTGCAAGGCACGTTCTCTGAGGGAAAAAACTAAAGCCTTGTCTCTCCCAGAGCCTTTCTGAATAATGCTTGACTTATTCCCTACAACTGCCCAGCAGCGCTAAAGGAATCTCTGAAACTCTTCCTGCTGGGGGGCTTTCGGAGCATCCTGGCCATTTGCCAAGTAAGAGGGGAGTGAGTTTCTTGTTGCTGCTGGAAGTAGATGGCAGGCAGACCCTCGTGTACCCGGGACTCTTTGCCCCCGTGAGTCTTGTGTTCACCTGCTTCACCACTTCCCCTTCCCTGCGCTTGCCCTCCTTCAGCGCAGAGAAGTTTACTAGTGCAGAGAAGTTTATCAGCTTTTGCCACTCCACCCTGCCTCACATTTTGAGTCTGTCACTGTGTCTGTGGAGTGTGGCTGACAGGGATGAGAAGGGGCTGAGAGAGCTCACGTCCTCCTCCCAGGTGAAATACTGAGCTTAATCATTGGCTTCTTTGTTTCTGCAGTCCTGAAATAACAATGCTGTTGTCCTGCTTCGTAGTGTTAGATCTGCTAATGACAAACACTTTGGAAACGCTGATTGTTACTGCTTTGGGAAGCATATGCAGTTTTCTGAAACACTGAGTATTGGCTACTGCTTAAGTCTGGTGTTAAGCAAGCCTGATTAGTATGGGATACATTTTGGTAGGTTTATGTTCTCATGCGTTGTGCCCTACAGTTCAGTTTCTTAATCATTTACCAAAAAAACTGTGCTAGTAGCTGTCCTTTCAAATTGACCTGTGGTCTCTGAAATTTGATCTAGCTCAAGCTGAAACAGCCCTTTCAAAAGACAATTTGGGGGAGAGGAGTGGGTAGTCCTTTTTCTCAAACATACAAAAAGCTTTTTATGCGTAAGCAGCTTGTACTTTGATGATTAGGGAGTTGAACTGCATTGTGGTTGATGAGAAAGCTGCAGTGAATTTGTTTCCTGAAGAGCCTTCTGTATCTTAGTGCTTTCCGTACAAGTTTTTCAGGAAGGCTCTTCAATGACTGCTTCTTTTCTGACCAGTGCTGCAGTGCCCACTCTTAAAAAGGGGTTGTTTGGACATCCTTAGTCTTAAGAATTTGTCTGTTGTACACCACTTCTGCTGCTAGAATACTATCTTGAGTGCCTTGAGGAGTTTCTCCAGAAGACAAATAAAACTTTAAGGTGATCATAGATGTCATATTTGATGTCAAATATTCATGCAGAAAGGTCTCCTGTGGTTTGCAAAGTAGGAAAAAATGCTTTCTGCAATGATACAGGAGGTTAGAACTCAAAAATTATCGGATGTTGGATTAACACATTAGGCAATGTGTTTTTTCTCCAAGGCATTAGCTAAATCCTTGGAGCGTTTGGTGTCTTGTTTGTTTATTGGCTATTCTTTTTTCTTCCCAGGAGTAGTGCGTAATGTGGCTACTGGCAAGTAACAGATCTGAATGACTAAGAGGAAAGGCAGAACAGGCTGAGCTTACTGATTGGCAATAGCTGCCAGCCATTAGGTAGGGTGAGCTTCAGCAGGAGCTCTTGTAGAGGGCCCTGGCCTGCTGATGGGCTGGCAGAGGAAGAGGAGCAGACCCTTCAGAGGACGTAATTCAGTTGCTGGAGCAATTGTGGTGGGTGACCTGTAACTGATAGGTCTGGTTTTGTGCATACACTGCCTCAGCGCACTGCAATGGGAACAATATTTCTGTGAGGAGAGATCAGCATCTGGACAGTTAAACTGGAGGTTGCTGTCTGATTCTGGAAAGAAATGGGATGTTTGGTAAAGTTGCATATTTGCTGTGTCATTTTTTCCCAGCAAGTCTCTGCGTCTTATTCTAAGGCTGATACCTGAGCTCTGCTCACATGCACACATATATCCCTTGCTGGTTTTTTCCGTTTATATGGTCTTGTCTTGATAAATGAGTCTGTTGTGGCCTCCTAATTAAAAAAAAAAAATCTCCATAGCTGTTTTTGCACATGAGAGGGGAAGCTGAGCTAATATGTACCGTTGGTGTGAGAGGACAGGCTGATTGGAGAAGGTGGCGTAGCTTTCAGTGCCATGTTTTTGAAGTGCCATTTATCAGTCTAGTGTCATTCCCGCATTGTTCCAAGCAAGAATCACATGTTCTTTTTTGAAGTGATGCATTTGTTTCTCCTTCCAGGTTTTTCAGATGGCTCTCAAGTTCCAGAAAGGCCACCGAAGCCGCTACCACGGAGAATAAATTCTGAGCGGAAAGCAGGGAGCTGCCAAACAGGCGGAGCCAGCAGTGGGACCGGCGCGTCACTGCAACTCTCCAGTGAGATCGAGAATCTAATGAGCCAAGGCTATTCATATCAGGACATTCAGAAAGCACTGGTCATTGCACATAATAATATTGAAATGGCCAAGAATATTCTCCGGGAGTTTGTTTCCATTTCCTCCCCTGCGCATGTGGCCACATAGCACATTACCTCCACACCTACAACTTCTGTGGACCAACTGCCTGGGCAGCCGTAGCCCAGCTACGCACCAAAGGGGAAGGGGGTTCCTTTAGAGACTTCGTGCTGAGGTCAGTCCTGCCTCGTAAGAGAATCAGTTATCAGGTTTTTGTGGTTCCAGATTTCAAAGCAGTGGAATGAAATGGAGCAGAATGGTGTTTTATACAGTGTATGTCTTGGAGTCCTTTACCCCTACCTCTTGTTTGAGAGAACAGATTTCTTTCCAGGGTGTTGGTAGAGAAAGGTATCGCAACAAGAGATCCCCGAGCTGATGCCCTGGAGGCTGGGGGGAGTGTTTTGTGCTGTGAATTCTAAGTGAATGCTCTGAGAAACAAAGTCTCGAGGTCGGTGTGGTGTGTCCTGTGGTTCATGGTACTAGGTTTGGATCTGTTTGCTGCTGTGTGTCTGGCTCAGGCTTTTTAGAGCAGCTGGGAGGTCCCTTTCTGCTGGGAATAAATAGGAGACCTTGGAAGAATCTTTTGATTGCTTCCTGTTCGCCATGGTGTTTCCCTTTTGCCTGTAATAATAGCATTTATTGCTTATGATTCAAGTCCTCCCTTTTTGCCTGGAGATAGCATGACTAGCTTCTGCCAGGCATTTTGATCTTGACAGTGCTGGGAGTTGGATTTCTCTCATGTATGCTCTCTTGCCGGCAGCGCTGGCAGCACCAGATTCCAGGCAGCTAGACGTGCTGAAAGTTTTGCGTGTTTTTGAGGGGTGGGAGAGGGTGGGAAGAATTCGAGCGAGAGGAAAGAACTGGCTGCTGCTTCTCCTTTTTTAGCCTTGAGCATTTTGTGCTTCAATGCTCAGACTTGATTGTGGCCCTGCTGGGC
The DNA here is from genome assembly GCA_035590275.1 of Ibycter americanus. Classification (NCBI taxonomy): domain Eukaryota; kingdom Metazoa; phylum Chordata; class Aves; order Falconiformes; family Falconidae; genus Ibycter; species Ibycter americanus. The sequence goes on along the minus strand of JAVJGI010000039.1, from coordinate 1,464,267 downwards.
TTGAGCAGCCATCACTGGACACTCCCATGCGCTCTTTCTCTAGGAATGTTGCACCCGGTAAATATGATGTTTTATTTATCTTAATTGCACGGTGGCTGTCACGGACTAGTGGCCTTCACGCACATTCCATCGTCTCCTTCAGAGAGCTTTTGCGGGAGCCAGCTGTCTTTGTGCCAGGCTGTTTTGTGGAATTGGTAGATGCAGCTGACGTATTTGTTGCTATCTTACCTGCTTTGCGGTAAAAGAAATGCAGCAGTTCCCTGCATGGCTATCAAAACAACATGGGGGCTCTTCTTTTCCATTTCCATTACTCTAAGGTATTGCCAGAGCTTGTGTTAAAACAGATCTGGGAAACTTCTGTATTTGTAAAATGATCACATGGCTTTAGAAGTCAGTACTCAGCTGTTACTTTGAAAGAACCTGACTTGCATACTCAGCTACTTAACTCTGTTCATAGATGCTTGATGTGCGAGAAGTGTATGGTTCCTTTCGAGAGGATTTAAATCGAGCAGGCATACGCAGATCACAGCCTGCCAGGCGAACAAGCGCTCTGTGTACACTGAGAGGCTATTAGCCTTTTGAAGCATGTCTAGCATTATTTGCATCTCTCTAAGGGCAGCAGTAGTCACTAGGCAAAGGGTTGCAACTTGAAGTGTTGTTGGAGTGGTTACGGCAGTTGGATGCAGTTGAGCCTTTTAAAGAATCCAGTAGCTGGGCCCGTGTCTCAGAAATGGCTTGCAGTTGGCAGAGAGGACTGAACAAGTATTAGCAAAGGGAACTAAGCTAAAATCTTTGTTTTATGTAGAGTATAGGTGTCTCTCTAGATCTACAGCTTTATAAATTGATGCAGTGGGTTCCAGGTAGTTTAAAAGCATGAATTGTCTCTTCACTTCCCTCCTTTCTGTAGTGAAGGAAACGTTCTCTGAAACTGTAAGGAGATCTCCTGCAACACTTACAGGTCGTCACCACCGTTGCTATTTTGGGGCCAGGGCTGAAACTTGCAAATGCAGCACACTGATGAGATCCATGTCAGTGGGCATGGTGCTCTGCAGTGGTGCAGAGAGAGGTCAGGCCCAGCCAAGAGCACAGACTGGCCTTGGTGGAGGTGCTGAGTTGCAGAGGAGGTGATGTCAGTGCGTATTGCACTCGGGAAAGAAGAGATGCTCTTTCTCCTCTGCCCACACATGCAACAGTCAGCGGTATCATGAACCAGTCCTGCTCTTTCTGTGTGAAGTGCTCTGCCAGTTATGCATGGCAGCCTTGGTCAGTGTGTCTGTGGGAGCTTCTAGAGAAGCAAGCCCAGCACTGGTGCTGCTGAGGCAGGAACACGGGGCAGCTCTGGTTGTTCTCAGTTGTCTCTGCACGTAGCGCTTGTGAGCCTGAGCAACCAGTCCTAGTGTATGAGAGGTATTTCCTGGCTTTGTCCTGGAGAACCAGGTAAAAACCCTTTTGTAAGGGAGCACTACGGTTTTATTTCCCGCTTTTTCATATTCTCTCCAGTGCTACCGCTAGCTCCATGTTGGGTTTGGAGCCACTTCGTTTCTGACTTGCTCTATAAACTCAGTGCAAGTGTGTTCAAGTGTGGCGCGTGACTCTTGCCACTGCCAAGGCTGCGTAAGAGCCAAGTCCAGCTGGCTAGAAAGCCTTAACTCTTTGTCTTGCACAGTGTGTGTGATCAGAGTAGTGATGCCCTGTCCCATACAAGCCCTTTATTACAGGCTTGTTGTAATGTTAAATTAAACCATGCCTAGCAGAGCTATTGCAGGCCTGTCTTTGGGGTTTATGTGCCAAGATATGTTCCTATGGGTGTTGTTCCAGGTATTAGAGATTAGAGAGAGCAATCTTTGTGGCATGTATCACTAGTTTTTCTGCATGTGTCCTTTCTGTCCACTGTTTGTGTCTCAATCTGACTTAGGAAACTTAAGTCTTGGCTTTTCTTCCTTAGACGTGTAAGCTTTTGCTAGTACCACTGAAGTGCAGCAGAGTCCTGACCATGTCTTATGGCCGTGCTCTGTGAAGTCCATCCAAGCACTGTACAGTGTATTTTTCTTGTTGTTCTTTCAGAGAGGTAAGCCTAAGATTGATTTCTCTTTTTTCCCTTCACCTCCTTGATCTTTATGCTTAAGAAGTTAACTTTATGACGCTACTTTAAAAAGAAAAAAAAACCCCAAACCCCAAATGTCTAGTGCCTTTCTTAAGGGAGTGCTGCATCGCTAGGCTGGATCTGAGTATCCATCCCTCTGTGAAAATGAAGAGCCCGAGCTAGACAAGCTGTAAAGATGCCTTTGAGCATGAGGCTGCTTTGAAAGGGGTGAAAAGCAGGGGCGACGAAGATGGGCAATTGTCACTTCAACTATGACACTGTGTTTTGTAGCATTTCAACCGTGGAGGTTTCCTACTTTACCTGTTCCTAACAGTGACTTGTCTGGACTGGTGCTGTACTCAGCTTGGTGTGAAGACAGTAGAATTGTAGAACAGGATTGGTTTTGCTTGTAACGAAATACGAGTTCTGCTCATAAAAAAAAAGGCTGGGTTTCCCCCCTGCCTGTCAACCCTGGACACAAAGCAAGCAGAAAAGACTTTGTACAGTAAGAGTTGGGCACCAAACGTGTGGGACCAGTACGTGTCTGCACAGCGAGCAGCAGGGGGCTGTGGAAAGCAGACGAGTATCTCTGTTCCAACAGGTTTTCTGGCTGTTCAATGCCACCGTAGCTGAGTGGGAGCCTGGAATGTGACATATCCTGCCAGGGGTGTGGTAAAACCTGTCTGCTGCACTGCCCTTGGGTGTCTGTCTCTGCAAGTGCTGCAGCTTGAGGCATGGGGTGCCTCTGCTGGGAGCCAGCGGACTTGCTTTCACTTTTAAAACAGTTTCTCTGCATGCCCTTCACTGAGCCCTGCCCTGGGGGAGCCAGAGAGGCTCGGAGTACAGCATGTTGCTTCCTGCACTAGACTGATGACATTACTGTAGCTAATCCTGAGGCAGGGTCATTACTGTAAATGTTTGTTGTTTTTTTCAGTTGAGCAAGAAAAAATGCAACTCCCAGGGCACTTTCTGAAAGGTGCCACTTTAAAAATTAGTGGGGAATAAGGACACTTATTTTTAAAGTTCCTAATAGAAATCTTTTTTGAAATTCCCAGTGGGGGGGGAACAGTTGTTCTTTCTCTTGAATGACAAATACCAATTTGTATAATATCAGTGTTAAAAATGTTGAGATTTTCACAAAATATTTTAAAAAAGTATAATAGTGTCATTAATATAAAAATATAATAGCAGTATTTAATCCTTTCAGTCTGTAAAGAATAAGGAAAAACAGAAGGTAAATATTCTTACAGAGAGTAGCTGAGCTTTAAGGTTCACTTGGTTTAAAGTCCTCATTTTGTTTGCAAATGCATTGTTAATGTTTAGAGGTTATACTAATGTTATTTATTAATTGTTTCCATTCTTGTATGCTGCCCACTAAGAGCTTCTTTGTTTGGGATTTCATTCACCTGTGTCAGTAAAAAGAAAACAAAACAAAGTTTTATTTTTAAATAAAATTTCCTTTGTTGTAGCATATGGTCTGTGTTGCGTTGGTTCTGTGAGTCCTGCAAAAAGAATATCCTGCTCAAGCCTGACTCATCACCTTCTTGGGGGTGCCCAGGCCTGAGGTGCTCAGTCTCCTGGATCTCCTGCAGAGTGCAGCGGACTCTGTAGCTATTTTAGCTGCTACCACAGTTCTCTGGTAAATTCAAATTCGTATCATGGACACTAACGAACAGAGGGCAGGAAAGATTCGTACGAAGTTGATACTAATCAGCCTTGATAGAGCTAACGTATTCTAATAGAATCGATTAGTGGAGTTTATAATCCATCAGGAACTGTTAGATCTGGGAATGACATGGACAGGTTTGTTGCCACCCCCGAGCAGAGTCCGAGGGAGTCCGCAGGAATCTGGTGGAGTTGAACAGGCTCTGCAGTGTCTGTCGGGTCTCGCAGATGCGGAAGCATCAGTCCCATCCCAACAAACGGAGGCTGTTGGGCTCCATTTGCCTCTCACAGCCTCTGTTAGTACATTACTCTGTTAGTACGTTACTACAGCCTTGTCGCGACCCAAAAGGAGCTGTTTAGGACGACCTCCCTCCCCTTGGGACCGGTGACCGTGATACCCTTGGACTGAATTCAGGTGAAATGACACCAACCAACCAGTTTTATGATTTATTAATACAAAATACAAGGCGCATGTGGTTAGGTACGATACGTAGCTTGGTGGCCATTACTTAACTGGATAAGCAAGTCCTGTACCACATGTTTTTACTTAGATCTGGTCACTATTCCATAAAAAAGAGGAGAGGAGAGGGAGAGGCCCCTCCTGTGCATACAAGCAGTTGCCTTATGTTACCAGAAAAATTTCTTCCAGGAAGCGCTGCCTGGATCTCGCCTTGGAGAGAGCTACAGCCATCCCGTCCTGCACCACCCTGTGGTCACCAAGCTGGGCGGCAGCGGCTCACTCTGCAGCAGCGGCTCGTTTCAGTTCCTCTCCAATTTGAGCAGAACAGCTTTGCGACCGGCTCTGCTCGAATTTGTGCACTATGCAACGTTGTAAGTCAATTATCAATATATCGGTTCCTTACAAGACTCTAAAAGACTTTTATGATTATTGCATAGCATTTCTGTAGTTATATATTTTACAGAATCACAGAGCATAACTAGATATGAAATATAAAGGCTAGATAATAAATCCAACATTATATATGCAGAGATAAATATTACGCACTAATATTGTGTGGTCTAATGGATGCAACGCAATGTTAGATGCTGTTGGAGCCCATCACACCTTGCTGGAGTCTGTGAGACCCCGGGGGGCCCACGTGAGTCTCTTGCAGAGGGCGAGACCCTCTGGGACTGACAGCTGCCAATCATGGATCTTAGATGCTGTGGAATCGGCAGCACCTATAGCGTCTGGCAGGGTCCAGACTCCGTTGCGCTCCAATATTCCGGCACCTGGACGGTCCATTAAGGGAAATAGACTCAAATGAGGACAGACTGGCCCAGCGGGTCCCCAGGACACTGGGGGGAGGGGGGGGGGCACCTGCTGTTACTGGGGGTCGAATAGGGACACATAGCTCACATGGGGTTGAGGGAACTCCTCAAACAAGTCACGTAGGGGTCAAAGGAGATTAATTGGGGTACAATGAGGACACAGGGGTCAAGTGAGTGCCTGAAAGTCAGCACTGAGGGGTCAACTGAGGTTAATTGGGGTCAAATGAGGACACGGGGGTCGAATGAGGACACAGGGATCATCTGAGGTCATTGAACACCTCAAAATCAGCACTGAGGGGTCAAATGAGGTTAATTGGGGTCAAATGAGGACACGGGATCAAGTGAGGACACAGGGGTCATCTGAGGTCAAAGGACATCTCAAAATCGTCACTGAGGGGTCAAATGAGGGTAACTGGGTCAAATGAGGACACAGAGGTCATCTGAGGTCATTGAACACCTCAAAATCAGCACTGAGGGGTCAAATGAGGTTAATTGGGGTCAAATGAGGACACAGGGATCAAATGAGGACACAGGGGTCATCTGAGGTCAAAGGACATCGCAAAATCATCACTGAGGGGTCAAATGAGGGTAACTGGGTCAAATGAGGACACAGAGGTCATATGAGGTCATTGAACACCTCAAAATCAGCACTGAGGGGTCAAATGAGGTCATAGGACACTAAAATCAGCACTGGGGGGTCAAATGAGGACACAGGGGTCATCTGAGGTCAATGAACGCCTCAAAACCAGCACTGAGGGGTCAAATGAGGTTAATTGGTGTCAAATGAGGACACAGGGGTCAAACGAGGATAAGAGGGGTTAAATAATATGAACTGGGATCCAGTGAGGGGGCACGTGGTGTTTAATGGTCTCAAGCACTCCCGGTGTAGTTACACGGAGCCGAAGGCATCCCGGGGCTCAGGCAGGGCCCTGTGGTGCTGGCCACCAGTCGCTCGCTCTCAGTGTCACACCCAGGGTTATCAGCACCTGCTGATATGATTATATATGATTATTATATATATATTATATAATAATATATATTATTATATAATCCAGTTCTGTTGTGCACTGCTATGTATTATTTATTATCTACCACAGAATGTACTGACTAGGTTAGAACCTGATAGAGTCTAACACTGCTATTACCAACAAGTAATTATTATTCGTTATTTGTTAAGGTTACTGGTATCCACTGGAAGCCACTAACAGAGTTGGGTTTAGCGTTATTAGTGTTTACAGTAGGTATCGTTAACAGATATTAGTAACTTAGTGTCTACAGTAGCTGTTATCAGCTGTAATGTTCTAATCCAAAATCAATTTTTAGAACTGATTCTATTAAAAAAATGGTCTATTAGTAATTATTATCAGCTACAGCAGCAAGCAGCAAAGTTTTCTTATAGATTCTCATAATAGAACTATATATTAGTACCTACAGTAGGGAGTAATACAGACAGCTATTTGAACCTCTACAGTATCTAGTAGAATCTAACAACAGTTATCCATGAGTAGTAGTTACAGTAGCTGGTCCTAAAGTTATCTGTCTGAATGTTGTAGATTTTTAGATTTACTAATATCTACAATAGGTGGTAAGATGATTTTCTTGTATTATCTACCGGTATCTAATAATACTTTTATTCATTACATAGTTAATAGTATCTATATTAGCTAAAAATACAATTGTCTGGTAGAATCTATAACAGAATCTACTCATAGAATTATCAATAGTAGTTATTAATGCAAGTACCTATTAGAATTCATGAATGGAATTTCTTGTGAGCATACCTAGTAGCCAGCCATATGATTTTGTCTCATAATCTATGAGAATCTTTGAACAGAATTATCTATTCATATCTGTATTAGCATTATTGCAATTATCTATTAAAAGGTATTACTATTAGCATCTAAAAATTTACCTATTTCTATTTAGTATCTACAGTAGCTATTAATACATTTACTGATTAAAATGGATTAGGATGTATCAATAAGAATTATCTATTAGGATCCAGAGTAGCTAGTATATGAATAACAGTTATAATCTATTAGAATTCTTTAAGGGAAAAATCCATTAATATCTATTAGTAGCTATCAATACAATTATCTACTATAATGTCTTGTTATCTATTAGAACCTAGTGATAGGACTTATCGACGAGTAGTTATTAGTATCTATATTAGCTATTAATACAACTATCTAGTAGATTCTACAGTTGGGATCTGTTAAATTCTGTTGGCAGTATCATCTTTTAGCATCTACCCTCACTAGTAATCTAATTGTACGTTAAATCTAATACTATGAGATCTATTACAACTAATACTAGTTATCTGTTAGAATCCACTAGTAGATTTATTAGTACTGGTAGTTGTCAGTGTCTGTAGTAGCTGTTAATGCAACTACCTGTTTGGATCTACAGGAATATCCGTTACCAGCGACAGGAGGCAGAAAGGTGCCAGCGTGGGAACCTGGTCGGGATCACGGAGCGAAGCCGCGTGTACCTGGTCAGCCGTTACCCGCTGCCACCTCTTCGCGCCTGGTGTCGGACTCGGCCACCCGTCAACGGGACATTTTCCTGCCCCCGCCGCGGTGCAGAGGCCGGTTGAGCCAACATCGCTCCGCGGGCTCGTCGGGGAAGCCAAGGGCGGCTCCTGGCCAAGGCCACCAGCAGCGTGTGCCGCTGGTGCCGGGCTGTGACACCAGGCAGCAGCCGCCAGCCCCCGCGACCTTCAGCCGTGTCCCGAGTGCCGGGGGGGGCTTTGAGCCCACGCTGCTCTGCTGGTTTAAGCCTGTTCCCGAGGTGTAAGTCTGGCTGTCGTGGGAGCAAACGTAAAGGTGGGAGCGCGCACGGTGCCACCCCACCTTAGTAACCCGCTGCTGGGGAAAGGAGCCTTGAAATCGGGGTGGGGGGGACGGGGGGACACGCTGCCCTCACCATCCCGGCGGGACCACCGCTCCAAACTCAGGACCCGGCTTTGAACTTTGTACTTTTTATTTTCACATATATAAAAAAAACCCTTGCAAGTATCAGACAAAAAACTTCTGGAAATGTACACACAATCCAACAAAAATATATATATAAACCAAAGCTTTTGCTTCTGCTTCGACAACACTTGTAGCTCACGAGTAATAGCTCACGGCTTGTGGGGCGCTGGCCGCCGGGGCTGAGCAGGGGCCAGCGTGGCTTGTGGACACCAGAGCACTGAGAGTAAGTGACTTAGAGGGAGGAAGGGCTGCAGGGGGCTGATGTCTCTAGGAGGGGGCAGGGGAAGGAGCCGTGTTTGTGGGTGCAGGGCTGGGGCACAGCAGCAGAAGCTGAAGGCAGGCTGCTCGCCCGTCCGCCCCCTCCACCGCTCCGCTGCGGGGCCAGCGGGGCCACCCAAGCACAGAAATAAACCAGTTTTACCTGGGGCTGGTAATTGTTAAGCACAAAAAAAAAAAAAAAAAACAAAACCCGGAGACATCCCTGACTGGCCCTAGCCTAATATTCCTTAATTTTAAATTTTGGGGGGGCTGTGGGACCCGCTGCTCCCAGCAGCTGTGCAGCCCCCCCTAAAAGCAATCCAATTCCCTGGGGAGCAGGGAGAGGGAAGCCCTCCCCGTCACATCGGCAAGGCTCCGCTACAAACCGGAGAAGCCAAGCCCTTGGTCCGGCGTGTGCCTGGGAGATGGGCACCCCCGTCCCCGCTCTGCCAGGTACTCACCTCCTGTAGGATCACAGCTACCGGTCGCGGAGCTCCCTGCCTGCACAGCCCCGCCAGGACACGCTGGGCTGAGCCGACACCAGACCAGTTTAAAGGCAAAGCAAAGCACCACCACCTCCCCGGCGGCTGGCAAACGCCGCTCCAACACACCACTTCCACCCTCCTCCCGTCTAACCTGCGCACCGCTACATCTAAGGTGCCTGGGACATCCCAAAAGAAAAATACAATTTCACCAGCTTTTCTTAGCAAGTTTGGGGTAAAACGCATCAAAACCTTCGCCACACATATGTACACGACAGATTTCCTGAAAAACCCTCAAATCCTTCCAGCAGGTAGCTTAATGGGGTATTTCTTTCTTAATATTGCTGTTGGCTTCTCTGTAGTAGCAGTAGTAGTAGTAAGCAAGTCCAGCTTTGCTGCTGCTAAGTCGACAACCTGCAAGCCCACGGTTGAGGTAACGGACAGGTGGGTCAGAGGTGTCCCCTGCGCGTCGGGGCTCAGCGCTGCGACGCACTAATTGTCTCTGGCCGTGCTCCCCAGGTACTGGAGCAGGGGTGGGACAAGGCAATCCAAGAGCAGGAAAGGTTCGAAGGAAGAAAGCACTTAGTAGATTCCCTCTCTAGTTTCTCAGATCGATGTATTTCTCGCTCTTCAGTCCGCCAAAACAGAAAGAGGGAGGGGGGGGAGTGGAAAAAGCAGTTAGGGGTGAACACAAACCCAGGTCCCCTACCGCAGGTGTCTGCGTGACGGGCAGCGTCTGCCCCAGGGCGAGGGGCGGTAAGCGTGAGCTGCGTGGGCAGCAGAACCAGGGTGGGATTCTCTCTCGGACTAAGGCAAATAAACCCACGGTGGGCTCAGGTGCCGCACCCTATGGCTCCACAGGGCGTGCAAGCACGGCAAGCCCTGCCTCAGCACGGCGACTGCCTGGCACAGATACTGCGAGTAGCTGCTCCAGCCCCCCGTGGCTGCCGACCCCGGGCGAGAGGGGAGCACACAGCCCGGGAGATTCATCTCATCCTGCACGGAGAGCTTTGGCTCCGAGATGCCGGGGGCAGGGCCCGTTCCCGCAGCCTCCGCTCTCGACTCCCAGCCAGAGATGTTCATGTAGCTCCTTCTCCCACAGCCCCCCAGGCAGCCCGGCTGCAAGGAGCAGGGAAGGAGGCCGAGCCAAGCAGCGGGCTCCCGGGAGATGCCAGGGGCTGGCACGGAGCGGAGCTCCACGCGCGCAGGAGTGGGCTGCTCCTACGTCCTTGGAGCAGATGAGCCACCGCTTTGTCACCTCCCCTCCCTCCCACCGCCCCCCTCGAGCGCTGATGATGGATGATGGAGGCCCATGCAGGGAGGGGAGTGCTGGGAGAGGAGCTTGCGGAGAGGAGAAAAGCGTTACCTCGATGCACCCCATCCACTCCTCGCCTCCGCTCCCAGCCCGGGAGCAGCCCTCGCCCTGGGGAAGGGCAGCACACGACGCTCTGTCCTACCTGGTCAGCGGCAGGTCTCTTCTCGCCGTTGGCACCCTGCAGGAGCCCCGCCTCTTCGGAAAGTTTATCTGACTTAACTTCAACTACAATCTTGTCTTTACGTGCCTCTGGTTTTGTGCTAGGGGAGGGAGGTGACAATTTTGAGACATGTTTGCGGTACACCAAAGAGGGCACGTGGCTGGCGGAGCGAGGCCAAGCCCCGAGGCTCCATCTCAGGGGGTGCTCTGGAGTGGGGCTGGGGCCAAGGAAGGCCAGGGGTGAAAGAGGCTCCGGCTCACAGGAAGCCTTGGGCTGCCCCGCTCCTCCCCGGGGAGGGATCCCTTGGCTGCTCTACCGCTCTGCTGTCCTCCTCATCGCCTCCCTGCGCGGATGGGGCGAGCAGTGCAGACCCCGCGCTGTGGGAAGCTGGAAAGCGCTGCCGAGACCCCAGCACGGTGGCCCCCGAGGCTGCCCTATTGCCTCCCTCCACGTCGGGCAGGGAGCAGCGGGTGCAATGAGATGGGAAGCATGAGTGATGGCAAGCGCCTCTGGCCCCAGGGGCTCCCTGGGAGGGCAGGTGGCAGTGCTTACATGTCCTGTTTCCCAGCGCGGCCACATGGGATCTTGCCTTTCTTGTGCAGGAAGTAGATGACGGACCCCAGCACAGCCACCACGAGGATGCAGACGATGATGGCCACAATGATCACCCCTTTGCTCTCCGGCGTCTTTTGATCTAAACACAACAGAAGAGGAAGAAGTTAACGCGTGTTCCACCCTGATGATCTCCAGCTTCTGCATTACTGCACCCCCTTGGGGGCAAGGAAAGGACCTCTTCCCCCAGGAAAGCACCACGGGGATCCAGTTCCTGGTGCTTCTCCAGCTCCCTGCAGGAGGCAGATGTCAGTACAAAAATGCTCTGTTAAAACAGCTTCTGCATTAGCACGCTTTGCCTTCTGCTCCCGCCTGCCATGCCCCTGCCTGCTGTCAGAGGATAGCTTACAGGGCTTCCTTCACCTCCCTGCCCAGCAGCCCCGGGCTGCAGGAGGCTGCACTCGACGGCCTCGCTGGGCTACTGGCTGGGGACAAGCAGGCAGCTTCCACACGGCTGCAGGAACAGCTGGGGACAGAGCCTCTGCTCCCCTGGCAGCTTGGCAGGGAGAGAGAAGCAGCGAGAGACGCAGTGCAAGAGCCAGCAGCCAAGGCTCCAGCTCCGAGGCCAGCGATGCCCATCGGTGGCACGCTCCCAGCTCCCTCCCCAGCCCCGAGGCAAGCGATGCCCGTCGGTGGCACGCTCCCAGCTCCCTCCCCAGCCCCGAAGCCAGCGATGCCCATCGGTGGCACGCTCCCAGCTCCCTCCCCAGCCCCGAAGCCAGCGATGCTCATCGGTGGCACGCTCCCGGCTCCCTCCCCAGCCCTGAGGCCAGCGATGCCCATCGGTGGCACGCTCCCGGCTCCCTCCCCAGCCCCGAGGCCAGCGATGCCCATCGGTGACACACTCCCGATGCCCGTCGGTGGCACACTCCCGGCTCCCTCCCCAGCCCTGAGGCCAGCGATGCCCATCGGTGGCACGCTGCTGCCGGAGCCTGGCCTGACGGACAGACGCACACACCCGGCGCAGTGCACAGACTGACCTTTTCTGATGGATTCCACTGGTAAAGCAGGAAGGGAGGGAAAGAGACAGAGCTCAGCTACGCCACGGCAGCACGACACGCAGGGTGCCTGCGCAAGGGGGACTAATGCTTCCCTGGGCTCCCAGGGCAGAGGGCAGCACCCGAGACTCACCCAGCAGCTGGATGTGCTTCTCGCTGACACCCAGCGCGTTGGAGACCCTGCACATGGCTCCCGCCCGCAGCAGGTCGTGGTTCACACGCACCGTCAGGTTGCTGGCGATGTGCTGGTTTTCAACGTACTCATGAGCCTGCAAGGGGGGCGCGCAGCGAAGGATTCAGCTCCTGCAGCAACGCGCAGCCCCTCTGAGAGACCCAGCACCCTCCCCAGCGCTCACCGTCCCGTTGACGTTCCAGTGGACAGAGGGCTTGGGGAAAGCGATGGCCTTGCAGGTCAGGTTCACCACCTCGTCCTGCCGCACGTACAGCGGGGAGCTGATGGCGACGATCCGCGGCTTCCCTGTAGGGAGGGCACATCCAGCACCCACGGCTCATGGGGGACCGGGGCTGATGCTGGGAGGGACAGGGCATCCTCTGGCCCGGCCACAGGCCTGCACACGCGCCGGTCCTTACCCTGAACGGCCACGGCCACCTGCTTGCTCTGCTCCAGCCCCGGCACGCTCGGTGCAATCACCTTGCAGCTGAAGTTGCTGGAGGTTTCGAAGGTGAGGTTGCTCAGGAAGAGCTGGTTCCCTTCCGCAACCTTCCTGCCCTGTTGGGAGAGGATGCCCACCGGCCATGAGACCCGAGCACCAGGCTCCCCAGGCTCTGCACCCCCCTCCTACACACGGCGAGGGGGGCTGCAAGCACAGGACCTCCCTGCAGCACTGGCAGGAGGTGAAGGGGTAGAGATGGACAATACGGGTCCATGGAAGGGGGAATCCTACCCCTGGCCTCTCTCACGAGAGATGAAGCGAGCTCCTGGCTCTGCCCAGTTTGCTGCAAAGCCCAGGCTTGCCAAGCCTGAGCACGACAGTACCCGAACTCCTGCTCACCTTGTCATCCCTCCACTGGTAGTCCAGGGCCACAGGGCTGTTGGCATCACAGCTCAGCCTCACGCTGTCCCCTTCCTTAAGGGGTGAGGATGGCTCCATCTTCACACGGACCTCTTCAATGTCTGGGAGAGGGATGGAGACCAGGACAGGATGAGCAGGAGGGACAAGGCACCCATCACGAGGTCCAGAGGGTCCCATCCCCCTGCCTTACAGTTTACAACAAGCTCCACATCCTGCTCGAGCTGTCTCATATCATCCAAGTCCAGGGTCTGGCACCGATACAGGCCACTGCTGTTCTTAGTCACATCATGCAGGTTTAGCACCCCACTGTTGGCGTCTGCCAGCGATGACACGTCCTGCCAGTCTCCCAGCTGCAGACAGTGAGGAGAAACAGAGCCCTTAGCCCCACACAGGCACCCTCCATCCCAGCTGCTGCATCCCACTCCCCAGGGTCCCCCAGGCAGGGGACGAGGAGCAGCCAGGACACGAGCTGTGCGCCAAGCGAGAGGTGCCCAGGTCCCCTCCAGCCTCACATCTCTCTTATAGAAGCTGAAGACGGGTGCTGGGTTCCCGTCGGCCTCGCAGACCAGCTTCACGTCATCCCCTTCTTTCACCAGCATCGAGGACGGCATGACCTGCAGCTTCACGTGCTGCGCGGGGTCTGCGGGAGGAGGGAGCGGGAAGGATCGGTGCGGAGTCCTGCCAGGCAGCCCCGGACGGCAGGAATGGCCCCCAGCCCCTGACTCACAGAAGACGGTGACGTTGACGGGCCGTGACTCCATGGTGCGCCTCCGTCCCCGCAGCCAGTAGTGCACGGTGCAGTGGTAGAGGGAGTTGCGATCCTCTCGGGTGACGTGGGCAAAGAGGGTGCTGCTCACCGTGTACAGCCCGCTCGACTCGCGGGTCAGCGTGTCCATGATCTTCACCACTACAGGGGACACAGCCACTGTTCCCAGCCCATGGGGAGGCCAGAGGAGAGAACAGGGCTCCCTTGGGAGCACAGGGCTCCTTTGGGTGGCCACGGGCTGCCAGTCCCCAGGCCCTGGGTAGCACAAGCGCCCCAGCCCCTCTCCCCAGCAGGCAGGTGCGGCTCCCCAGCCCCAGCCCACTCACTCTTCTCCTCCTGCTGCAGCTGCTCCCCATTCTTGTACCATGTGATGTTGGAGAAGGGGAAGCTGTTCCTGCTCACACACTGGGCAACCTGCAGCGGCGGCAGAGAAAGCCTTGAGCACCGGGTGCACCCCTGGGGAGAGGGGAGCAGGGAGCCTGGCACGGCTGGCAGCCTCCCCCTCCCCGTGCGCAGCCCCTCCTCACCTGCGGGATGTCAGTGCTGTGCACCGAGATGCCTCCCGAGTTGGCCACAATCTCAGGGGTCTCGGGGACCTCTGGAAAGAGAAGCCACCCACAGGTGTTAGGAGGGACGGGACAGGATCTCCCACCAGCCCCGCAGAGCGGGTGCACGGCCGTGCTGCCCTCCCGCCCCATCACTCACTGTAGACGCGGAGCTCAGTGCGGTTCTCGCCCGCACCGTGGCTGCCCGCCTCCACCTGGCACACGAAGATCCTGGCATCCTGCACCGTCACCTTGCTGATGGAGAGGGCCTTGTCCTTCCCCACCGAGAGCCGCCCCTTGTAGTCCGTGTTATCCTCCACGACCTCGTTGCCTACGATGTGGCACAGCCTCACCTGGTTGCTGCCGTCGACCTGCAAGGTGAGGGGCTGAGGCCAGGCTGGCAGGGAGCCCAGGAGAACGCTCCGGGCTAGCTGTCACCCCAGCCCGCTGCCCACCGCTCCTCTCCCAGGCCAGCACTCACATAGAACCAGTTGATGTAGGCGTAGGAATCATTTTCAGGGATGTAGAAGTTGCACTCGATCCTGGCCGTGTCCCCAATCTCCACTTCAACCACCGCCGGCATGGAGACCTCCACCCGGCTGGCTGCAGCTGTGGGACAGAGCCCGTCGGGGGGGAGAAGCAGGGGGAGGCCCCTAGGTCTGAGCCAGGGGGGGAGCCAAGCCCAGACCTGTCCCCATCTGCACCCCCCAAAGGGCTGGGGCAGAGCCACGTCCTGTGCCAGGGTCCCCCAGGCACTGTGTCCCAGCCAGCAGCAGTGCCAGCCCGGAGCGCGCCGCCACACTGCCTTCTGCACCCACAGGGCACCCGCGGGCTCAGGCCACCAGCCCTGTTCCCAGAGAGGGGACGAGGCACACCGTGCTCGCGCCACCGGTCTCCCCAGGACACCTGGGGACACCCGGGGACACCCACTGCACTGCTGTTGCTGTCCCTGCCAGACCTGCCCTCCCCATGACATCCCAGCCCTGCTGAAATGGGCAGCAGGACCTCTGAGCCCCCAGATCCCCCCGCACACCACCGAGGCAGGGAGTAGCTTTCCGGAGCATTGGAAGGGGCTGCATCTCCGCAGCCTGCAAGCAAGCGGGTCGCCTTGCCGGCTGCCTTAATCTAAGCGCAGAGCATCACTGATCCCCCTCACACCCCGCAGCACGCATCTGCCCACCCGGTCCAAGCCCGCATCCCAGACCAGCACCCACCCACACCAAGGGCCAGCGAAGGAGGTGTTGGGACGTTAGCAAAGGCAGGGCAAGGGGTGCAGCCAGGACCCCCGGGTCCCTCCCCAAGCTCCAGTCCTGCCACCCGGGCAGGAACTCAGAACTTAGCAGTCAGAGCATCCACCCCTGCAGCGTACCCAAGATGAGCCCCCACTCGCTGCTCCCTGCCCATAAAGCACAGCCAGCACTGCGCACCCCATAGCATGGGTGGCACCAGGGACCTGCACCCACAGCGAGCAGAGCCTGCCCACCTCGGCACCCCACCTTCCCCCTAGCCCAGCCACCCACTCGCCCGCGGCAGTAATGGAGCTCCTGGCCAAGCTCCAGAGCAGCAGGAGAAGATAATGGCTATCGATCCAGGACACGGAACAGAACCGCTCCCCAAGGGGCCGGGGGTAGAGCATCACCCCAGCCTGGCACAGCAGAGACAAGCGCTGCGTCACAGCAAGGCTGGGAGTGCCACGGCCACCGGTCCTGGGGGTGCCAAAGCGAGGGAGGGCTGCGTGCCCTGGGTGGGCGTGCAGCCCTGCGGGAGGGGACAGAGGTCGATCCCCCAGCAACAGGGCCAGCCTGCTCGGCACCCACAGCCCAGCCCAGGTATGGCAGCTGTAGACGAGAGGCTGAAGGAAACCAGCTGTGTCAACAGCTCCCTTGATAACGCTGCTCTGTAACAGCCACAGAGCCTTGCAAGTGAGGCGACTTCAAAGGCCGATGCCGTGCCCACAAAATACTCTTTGTCTGGAGGGGGTATGTGGTGGCACAATGCCAAAATGCAGGCAGGAGCCCTTCTGCCACAGCAAGGGCCCCAGCTCACAGGGCTAGCCACCTCAGGACACCCCAACAGCCAGCTTTTGCCCCTCACCCGTTCCGTTGGCACAGCACAGCTGGCACTGAGCAAAGGGGGACAGACAAAGCACTGCACAGGAAAGGAGGTGCTAGAAAAACAGGTGAAAGCCCCACAGATAAGCATGCACTGGGGTCAGGAAACTGGATGGATCGTACATAGGAAAAGATAACTTTGCACCGGAGACACCTGCTCACCTGTATGGCCGCAGCCTGGTGCAGCCGGGCACCCGCAGACTTGGGCGAGCGTGGGGCCGGGGTGCACCCCAGCTGCCCCACTGCACCGTCTGCTGAGCCCCAACACTCCTGCGCTGCAGGCAGGCAGGCCAGGCTTTGCCCCCCCGCCCCATCACTTTTAGACCCTGGGCAGAGCCAGCCCCTGGGAGGGGGAGAGCTGCTGGCCCAGCCCACTGACCCGCTCGGCATGAGAGCCCTCATCCAGGCAGCGAAGCAGCCAAACCCATGAGCTCAGAGCTGGAGAATGGCTGGCATCTGGGGCTGGCATGAGGCATGTCCCTCCCAACCATCCACTGCCCTTGAGGAGGTGGACACGGACGCTACAGCCCCCACCCTGCCTGGAACAAGGGCTCACTGCTCCCCCCGGCTCCGGGGCAGGCTGGATACCAGCCCTCCCCCAGGCTGGAGGGAGCACCCAGCACCGCCGCAAGTGCGGCTAGCTGGGGGCCACAAAGCCCACCGCAACCCTGGGGACGGAGGGCTTCCTCCTGCAGCTCCAGCCTGCTGTGCGTGGGCACCCTGGCACAGCAGGCTCCGGGTCCACGGCGATCCTCCCTCGCACCCAGCGTGGCTCGGTGAGGGAACCTGGGCAGGGCTGGAGAGCCATCGGCCAGGCGTAGAGCAGCCCAGCCGCAGAGCCGAGCTCCGGCCTCCACCGTGCACCCCAAGCGCCTGGCACAGCTCCAGCGGGAGACCTGGAGATCTGGAGAGGACGGCTGCAGCAAGCAAGCAAGCAGGGAAGGGAGGAGAGCCCCCGTGCCTCTCCATCTGGCTGGCGGACAGCCGGCCGCCAGCCAGAGCTCCACAAGAACAAAGATTTGCTTTGAGAGCCGAGGACGGGGGTGGGGAGCAGCACAGCCCCTCCGCCAGCCTCCCGCCGAGCCGAGGTGTGCGGGGAGATGGCGAGGAGCAGGGCTGTGGGGCGGGGGGCGCAGAGCCCCCGGCACAGGGCGGCGAGACGGGCACCGCAGGGGTCTGCAGCCGCACGTGGGATGCTCGAGGTTTCCGCGCATTTCTGTTCCCCTCTCAGGGAAACCAGCTGCGGCCAGATCCCGCCTGCTCCCAGCACATGCACACATGTGCCCTCCGCCCTGGCGAGGCTGCCCTTCCCGCACGGAGCCCTGCGCCGGAGCGCATCCTGCAGCGCGGCATCACCTGCGCCCCTTCTTCCTCACGGCGAGGAGAAAGAGGGTGCAGAGCCCCAGCCCTGCAGCAGCAACCCCCCCACCAGCACCCAGCACCCCAGCCCTCGCTGTGGCGGGGATGGCGAGGGAGCCAAGGCTCTGCTGCAGCAGGGAGCGGCACCCTGCACCCCCAAACAGCCCCACCGCCCCGCCAGCAGCCAGCCATGCACAGCAGGAGAGGAAAGGCTCACACCGCCACCCCTGCAGCCAGGTGACAACACCCACCGACACCTCGCCAGCAGCGCCGAAGGGGCCGGGGTGGCACTGGGTGCCCCAGCGGGGTCAGCCCCCTGCCCCACAGCACGGCGAGCCCCCAGCCCGCCGGGGAACCGCTTGGCCGCGGCTCCTCACGCTTCTGGGAAGCATCAAGCCTTTGGCTGCAGCTGGGCTTGCGGACAC
>JAVJGI010000039.1:1389925-1403562 GCA_035590275.1 Ibycter americanus | reverse complement strand
CCTCTTTCTGCAGACTGGGAAGGGCGGCAGATCCCCATCGCCATGGGAACATCGCATTTTGCAGAAGAGCTGCCAATTCCCATCCTTCCCTGTTTTGGGGAGCTGCTCTGCTTCGGAAGCGGGAAGAAGAGCTTGGCTTGGGTTTGCTGAGGAGGGGGCGAGTATTCCCCCTCCCCAAATGAGCAGAGCCCAGGCCCAACAGGGCCAGCCTGCACCAAGCCACGCCACGCCGGTCTCTTCAGGGATGCAGCTGAAGCTCTGCCCATGGTGCCACCGGCCACAAGCCTCAAGCTTTAGGCACGGGGCTGGTGGCAGTGGGGACACAAACAGGGGCTGGGTCCCCACCATGGGTGGGAAGGGGCTCCAGTGAGCTGCTCCTACACAGGCAAAAAACGTCCTTGGACCCAGAAGGCAACCTGGCAAAAGCCCTCTTCCCTGCTCTTGGGCAAGGCGGGGATGGCAGAAGAGGAGGGCAGCATCATAGGGAGCTTGGGTCCCAAGGCACCCCAGGAAGGCGCAGAGCCAGGCAGGATGGCCTGCCCTGTCCTCACCTCCTCCTGCACCCCCAGGCCGGGCTCTGCAGAAAGGGCTGGCGCTGTGAAAGTTGATAGGAAAAGTCGTATTCTGCTCCAGCAGAACCTGATCCCAGGTGACATTCGAGTGCTGAGGTTTTGCAAGCTGGCTGTGCCGAGGGGTTTTGCTAATTCTACAAAATCTGGCCTCTGCCTGCTCGCTTGCTACGTGGGCTGTGGGCGTGCTGCCCCAAAGGGGGCCGGACACCCCAGGTGGCCCAGGGCATGTGTAGCAGGGCTCCCAGCGTGCTGCCATGAGGAGGGCAAAGGCCTGACCCTATCTGCTGTGCCAGCTGCCTACCGAGGGGACCCAGGCTGGGGTCATATGCTGCTGCAGGTGCACAGCAGCACAGCTACACTGGTGACCTGGGATGGTACAGACTGACAGTGCTGGCAAAGGATGGGATTAAAGGCATGGCAAACTGACACAGAAAATCATGACTGGAAGCAGATCGATGCAATGCAGACAGACAAACACAAGAGGTGTGTTGCCGTGTTGTCAGGGTGCAAAAAATGCAAGAGCGAGGGACACAGCTGTGATGTGGAGCAGCACATGCAACCATGCACACACATTCACGTGCTCACACGCACACGTCGCTTTTACATCTAGCCCCATACCTCTACAACCATGTCCCCTCCACACTCCCACCCTCACCCCCAGCTGTGCGAGCACAGGCAACCAGGGAGCCCAAGCTCAAAGGACCGCGCTTTGCAGGCATGCAGTTGCCCAAGTCCCATTGCAAGAGGTCTTGGCTCCTTTTAAATCTCTTCCTTGTGCTGTGGAGGCAGGCGTGATTGTGCAGTTTCTGGGCAGTGCTGGCAGCGAGCATCCTGCCTAGGTATTTACAGGAGGCTCCTTGCAGAGGTTCTCCTGCTGGATAGTCCCTTCACTGCAGATTGCAGTCTGGCTGCTATCCATAAACCAGAGAAAATCAGTCCCCAAGTCACACCTAATGCAGAGGCCTCCAGGGAGTGGCTGAAGGAAAAGAAAAGGGTGAGGAGGAGAAAATCTAATGACAGACAGACCAACAAATGGAGCGGGGGGGCAAGCAGCATTTGTATTGGCAGGTGTCAGACTGCCAGCCAGCCAAGCATAAACAGGGGCTAGGAGGTAGCCAAACAGACACAGTGCAGCACAGCAGTGGCCATACCAGCAGGCATGGGTCAATGCAGCAAGACAGACAGACAAGCAGGCAGAGGCAGGGCACAGGCAGCTCTCCTAGGAGGTCAGATCAGCCCAACTGCCCCTAGCTCTGGAGAGAAAGCCAGGGCATGTGGGACATCCTTCTGCTCTGCTGGAGCGTGTTGGGGGCATCACTGCTCCCAGTAGCTCAAGGACCATCCCCAGTAGCTGCGGGAGGCAGGCTGGGCGCAGAGGCACTGAGGGGGACGATGACTCGGGTGTCTGGTGCTGCTGCAGCAATTAAAACCTGGCCTTGCCCCAAGGACATCCTGCTGCAGGGGACACCCTTCTTCGAGGAGAAAGGTGGGTGCACATCCTTTCCAAGAGGAACATCTCTCCCCTGACCTCAGCCTATCCCCGAACATGGGAAGAAGAGTCTCTCTCTCTTCCTTCTGCTCGTGAATCACTGCACAGCAGTATATGCTGGGTCCTGTTCAAAACGTGACAGCAGGATGCCCACGCAGCAGCCGGTCCCTACCAGCAACAATTTGTTCTCCCACTGCTAATTGCTGGGGAGGGGAGACATGAGGTCCCAGTTGACAGGACCTGGGGGCAGCACTCCTGGGGGGAGACTCCTGGCAGCCTCTCCAAGGCCATCAGAGCTGGGGAGTTACGAGACAGAGGAGGGAGGGCATCTGAGAATCGGTGCTATTGATCTGGCAGAGATCGCAGCTCTGGGCTGGACTGATGGATATGCTCACCTGCCGCGCCGCGCAGCGCAGCGCCTGGCCCTGTGCATCCGCACTCTGGCTGCCAGGCCCCAGAGCTCCATCTGATAGGAGAGCTGCGCAGGATTCATGCTTCTCACTGCACTGAGCCAAACCCCGGCCCTTCCCGCCCCATCTTTGAGGGACGAGAAAGGGTGGCTGCAGAAGAGCTTTGCCCTTGATTGGAGAGACAGAATGGCCCTCGGGAGCCCAGCGAGGCCCTACGGATGCTATATGTAGCACGGCCCAGATACGAAGCCCCTGGGCTTTGCGGCACCGCTGCACAGTGGGGGTGGAGGAGACTGTGCTCCCCTCCTTCCTGCACGCAGCACACAGCCATGGAAAACAGGGGCAGGCAGGGCTCCTGCTGCAGCGCTGGCCTGGAGTCTGCTGTGCTTCAAGCAGCCACATTAGCTCAGCAAAGGAGATGGCTGGCTTGCACAAAGCCCCAGCCCTGCCAGGGTGCTTTGCCTGCAGTGTGCGGGGCTCCTCCTTGGTAGCCTCAACCTGTTCAATGGCTGCATCCTTGGTACAGAGAAGCCCCAGAGACTGAAGACCTCAGTCTAACGGAGCGGGATCCAGGGCTGGGAAGTGCCTGTGAGGACCCAGCTTCAGTCCCTGTACTGACACACCTGCCAGCAGGAACATCCCCTCCTCCCTTCTCCCGTTCCTCCCTGTCTGTGCTCGCACCCGGTCATGCAAGAGTGCCCCAAGGATGGGGATGCTGTGCCCTCCCGCTTGTTGTGGTGGCTCGCCTTGAAGAGAGGCTTCTCTGGGAGGCTGCCAGCAGTGGGTATTCACTACAGTGTAGGATCCCCCCCTCCTTAAATCTCTGCTTCATCTAGCACTGCTGCCTTTCCACCCTCCTGGGATCTGGGAGCCACCAGGCAAGATCCCAGCAGTGCAGCTTTCCTGCCCAGCCAGAGCAGAGCCATTCTCCTTGCAGTCTGCTATCCATCTGGAGGAGCGGGTGACCATCTCCATCTGCCTCTAGCCCTTCCTGTCCAAGGCCACTAAAATCTTCCTGCAAGAGACTTGGAAATCCTTGTGGGAACCAGCCAGGACACTAGGAGCCAGCTCAGCTTGGGAGAGGGTGTTGATTGAGGCACAGAGCTCTCGGCTTGCTCCATCTGGTCTCCAGACTGAGTGGGAGTGGTGCTTGGCTGCCTGCTCCAGCCTCCTCCTCATTGCCTCCCATTGGAGCCAGCGATGCATCCTGCTGGTGCTTGGCATGGGCTAGTTTTTTTCCCCACACAGCTGCTGGGATGGGAGAGCTGCTTTCTGCACCGTGCCCCGCAGACCTGGTCTCTGCTGAACTTAGAGGGAGACTTGTCCCTGGGGGAAGGAGAAACATCTCTGCCAGCTGAACTGGGCACGTCTGGCAGATAGCGCAGCTCCCAGCTCAGAGTTTGCAGCTGTGTCCCTTACCTGCGGGGTAAGGGGCCAGAGAGCTTGTGTTCAACATCTCTGCAAGGGTGCCACATCCCATGGGCTTTCTGTGTGAGAGTCAACATGGACAGAGTTGGAACTGGGAAAAGGTGCCACTTCAGATGGTGAAACTCCCCTCCCCTACCTGCTGAACACCTTACCCTGTGACACAGCACACACACACCCTGCCCCCCCCTTAAGCCGGCAGTCAAGGGGAGTACCTGTGGGGGCTCGTGCCAGGTTGTGCAGCATTAGGAGCCCCACACAGGCAGCTGACTCCCAGAGCAGCTTTAAACCCCTTTGTCTTGGGGAAATTTACCTGTGTGGGAAAGGAGAAGCTCTTTGTGGCCTCCTGGGAAGATGCTGGGCAGAGAAACAGGCATAGAACACCACACTGCCTCTGCTCCCCAGCCCCAGCCCAGCTTTCTCATCTCTGTCTCGGGAGAGATGAATAATGCAAGCTACAGAAAATAGAAATAGCTTCCCCGAATTTCCCCTTCCTACCCACTGAGCCATAAGGAACGGAAACTGTTTATTAATAACCCTTATTTATGAAGAAACCATCAGGCCAGGGTGGTTAATTCTCACCATGCAGGTTCCTGTGGATAGTTCCGGAGAAGAGACACTGGAAACAGCTGTTTGCAGGATCCCCCTTGTGCTTCAAGCCGGCTGGGAAGCTCCTCGCTCTGAAAAGAGGCAGATTAAATAAAAGCAGGCAGGTTAAATACAGGCAGGCAGGTTCACCCCTTTCAGGCAGAGCAGAGCTGGGTTCTACATTGAGGCTGGAGACTGTCAGGCCTGGTGCTCGCCCTGGCAGTGCTGGAAGGGCAGGGGCTGTCGCCACAGCACACAGTGCTTCCCTTTAACAGCCAGCCAGCTGCTCCCCACGCTTGGGCTTGTGTCATCAGCTCCAGCACTCACTCATCTCCCCCATTGTCAGCGGGGACAATGGGAGCTGCACCGGGGCTGAGCCAGGAAGGGCTTTCCCCGCTCCCTGCCTTCTCTGCCGCTGACACGAGCCAGGTGCCTCCTTAGCCCTCCTGCCCCAGGGACACCCGGGCGGCAGGGCAGAGGGGGAGACAGCCCAGAGCCTGATGCCAGCTCTCCCCAGAGGCCCTCGGCTCACCCTGCTCAGCACGAAGCCACAAACACCAGCAGCCCTCCAGCCACATCTGGCCGCGCAACCAGACTTGTGCCATGCTTAGTCACTCAGCAATTCCTCCCAGTCCATAATGACAAATTGTTTGCAGCAGAGGGAGGTTTTCAAGTGCTTCCCAGGCAGATTTTTTACCCATTGTTGTCTGCTTCTGTTTGCTTAGGAGGCTGGAGAACCTTGTGTTTCTGGGCTCCCGCGGCAGAGCTAGGAAGCTCGGGTCTCCCATCCCCATCTCTTCTACAGTCTTCTCCAGGGACAGGAAGCGGGTCACCTCATCTCTCTGTGCGTCAGTTTTGCCACAGAAAAACACGGCCTGAAGAAATTCCTTCCTCCTTTGTCTAGGCCAACCCCCTGATTTGAAATACTAGTCTCTAGGAGACAGGCTGTGGGTAAGGACAGCACGGTCAAGAAGAATCACTGAGTGTTTGTAAAGAGAAACCCAAAGACGTGAGTAAAAGTTTAAAGGGAAAGAAAAAAAAAATCTTGATTGTAGCAGCGGAGGAATTACCTGGGCTCCCACTAAAGACAGGTGCTGGTGCGTGAGTGCTCTTCAACGTACTCACTGAGTTACTACGAGCACCGAGGTGGCAGTCAGCCCTCCAGCAAACAACCATTTCTGCTACAGCACACAAGATTGTTTCCAACAGTGGTACAGCATCAAATGTCTGAAAATGAAAACTGCTGTCCTGGGCTCCTTCCATCCTCCTGTCACCCCAGGCAGGCAAGAGGCCCCAGCAGGAGCCCCTTACCCTGTGATACAACAGCTCTTGTGGAGACCTCCCCCAGCGTTTCCGCACCTTTGGGGCACCAAAGACAGGCACTTCCAGGGAGCCAAAGTTTGCTCAGAAGCGGGGTCCTGCCAGGGAAAACGCAACACTCAGGCAGGGCTCTGGGCCCAACAGCCAGGAGCAGCGCAGTGTAATGCAGCACTTCACCAGGGGGAGAAGTGGAAGGAGGCACAAGACAACGGTGGGGTTTGGCCTGGCTACAGGCATGGCTTCCCCTCTACAGCGGTAAGGCAGAACAGGTGAGTCTGTGCGTACAGGACCTTTTACCAGAGCGGCAATGGCTGGAACACCCGCGTTGTGAATGAGCGGCGTTAAATGGGCTGCGGTCACCCCTGGGAAGTGCCCTCTCGAGGTTTTCTGTGCTGAAAGACCTCAAGTCTCTGGAGCTGAATTATCAATAGCAAGCGGGTTTTGGGAAAGTGTAGTTGGAGATTTAGCAGAGGCATAATTCATACAACGCTGTTACCTTAAACTTCAGAAACTAACTCCAAGGTGAACCTTGACTTCTTCTGAAAAATGTCAATAAAACGTATTTCCTGCACAGTCAGATCTGAGGACCACATTTTGTATGGAGCGCACTTTGCCATTTGCAAGCATAAATTGGCAGCAAAATCCTTCTTAAGATTCACCCCATCACCACCACTTCTCTAGGAAGACAAACACATGCGGCGTTGGTCTCTGTGTTGGGAAGATTAGCTCCCCGTCATGATCTCATCATCTTTCTGAGCTGCTACTGCTTTACATGAAGCGTCAGTAACTGAACAAGCTGAGGCCCTCCCATGTCCAGCACGTTCTAAGTCTGGCCTAGTAGCACAACATACCTAACAAGAAACAGATCAGCACCCTTCTTGCTTTGAGGACCTCGAGGTACAATAGCATAGCTGGTAATTACTGTCTGCTCTGCAATCACAAGCATGGAAATGGAACCGCGGGAGAGGAGGATGTCACTGGTCAGACCCTGAGGAGAAACGTACAGCAAGGACCACAGCCACGCCAGGCAGCACTGTCTGTTTGGCACCAACTGCTCCTTGCCAGATCCCAGTTCAATACTGCAGCAGCTGCCATTTACTCCCTTAAGTGACACCAAAACCTCTCCCCAGGAGTTTCACACCAAAGCTGTCACTCTCACCAGCCAGTGGGTTTATTCCAAACACTTCCTATTTTCCAGGGCAAGGCAGGGACATGCCCAGCTGCTCTGTTTAGAGGCCCTTTTCTCTGGGACTAACAGCTGAAAAACTGCACAGCCACATACCATCACTAGAAATGAGTAAGCAAAGGCAACACAAAGAATAAACCTCTGCAACTTTTTAAAAAGTCTTCCTTGCGAAAAGTAAATCTCCCCTGCCAATGTTTACTGGAAGAAATCTCTCCCTGTGGCTTCAGATAGCTTGAGCACATTCAGAATCAGAAGCTACATACCCACTTGGCGGAACATTCAATCTTAATGGAGTTTGTGATCCTGCCAGCCAGCACTTGCTTACGTTAACTTACTCTCCTATCCTTTTAAAATAATTTACATGATTTATTAATCTGTGTATTGCTTCTAACAACTTAACAATATCCTGTATGTTAAATGTACAACTTTGTATTCTTCTGTAAACAAAACCACCTGAGCAACAGGCTGTGAACACTGTCACAGACAGCAGAGCTTCGCCTGCCTTCCAGTGTGTTCAGCCAAGCTCCTGCAAGCAGCCACTCCGGACCCTCGAAACACTGCAGTACCACAATGCGCCCCCAAAAAACTCCCCACCATTACAATGCATGCTTATCTCCTCTAGTATTTTTATTACTATAGGTTTTCAGAGCTATTTAAAAGCATGTGTTGAACAAAACACATACACAAATAACACCAAGTGCAACAGTGCAGCCACACTCCCTTTTGGTTCTCTATTTTGAAAGAAATTCAAATTAATTCCCTCACACCAGTTAAGCAGGGACGGGAGCACCTCCGGACACCTGCCAGCTGTCCTGGAGCTCTAGCCTGTAAGATGTCCGTTATAGTAATGCAATGTCACTTACTGGACACCTCTCGTGACACCCAAGAGACGATGTAGAAGAACCTAGGATAAACACACAACAACCCCCTGACAGCAGGAACTGCAACTGCTGTTGCCAATGTCAAAATACACAAGTAGTACAATCTTACAGGCATGAGTAGCAGAAAGATATGGTATGAGAATCACTATAAAGCACAGTTTAAAAAAAATATTTAATCGAAGAACCAGCACATACAATAATGGGAAAAAGTGAAGCCACGCGTGCTCTTACTGAACAGAAAGAAAAATGTTTCTCCGGAAAATTGGGTCCAGATACTTTAACCCCTGTGAGGGTACTGCAATGAAACCAAATTTATTGAGAAACAAAACCACCACAAAGTTTCTAGAATAAAGTAGACAATCTAAAAGAAGTTCTGTCAGAGAAAAAATAATCCATTATACCAAAACACCCCAGTTCCACACAGGTAAATGCCTAATGCAGAAACAAGATGAAAATAACAACCACAAAAGGAATGCCCTCTTAACAGAGTATCAGACAACAATCCCACAACCCAAAAACAAAAAGTTGTTCTTTTTGTGGAGGCAACAAAAGTTGTCTCACCAAAGTGACAACGCGCAGCACAGTTCCTGCTGGCGCTGGATCCGGCCTCAGAGGCCGGTGCCCTGGGCAAATGGAGCTGGGCACATAAAGCAGCGGCCAAAGAGCCAACACACCCCTGCTTCCAGGGGGCTCGAGCCACTGCCTGCACTGCAAAGTGCCCGGGACACCAGGGCGCTGGCCTTTCCCCACCTTACAGGGCAGCCCTGGTCCCAAAGGCCCACGGAGGCTCCTTCTCTCTGATAGTCAGGGGCAGCCTGACCTGCACACCGCTAAGCAGGGGGGTCACCCCACACAGGCTGCGAGGGGAGTAAAAGGCTCCCAGACCCGGAGCCTGATTACAGGCGGGTTGACACCCAGGGAGCCACAGAGCTCGGCCTTCCCCCGCAGCAACAGGAATGAGACTCGGCAGCCAGGCAGCGGAGCTTCACAGCCAAAGGCCAGGGGGCCAGGGCCCCTGCCCCAAGAACAGGGGGTCACACGCCTGGCCCCACACATCCCGGCCCCACGCCTCTGAAAGGACAGGGCCAGAGATACCCCCTGGTTACAGGGGGTCCCCTCCAAGCACCTCCCGCCGAGTGCAGGGGACACGCACAACCCCACTTACAGGGCGCTCCCCCTCAGCTCGGCACTCCCAACAAGCCCCACGGAGCCCGAGGCTCTGACCTGCGCCCCACTTACGGGCGGGCCGGCCTGGCTGCAGCACACCACCACGTCCTCAGGAGCCCAGCGAGCGACCTCCACCCCAACCGCGGGGAGGTCGCCACAGACAAAAGCGCTGCCAGAGGCGCCACTGCGCCCTCCGCCACACCACTTCCTCAACCTGCACCCTCTAAAGGGCGAGGGAGGGCTCGTTCCTGTCCGCTGCCTAAAGCAGCCTCTCCAGCCCTGCTTACAGCGGGGTCAGGCTGCTCCTGGGGACACAGGGCTCCACGGCTCATCACACATGTGCCCCAAGTACAGGGCTGTCATGCTGGCCACGCCACCAGCAGGCACAAAGCCGCTGGGGCTGCCAGAGGAAACTACCCTCCCCTGCTTACAGGGTGGCCTTGGGGTCCAGAGAGCTCCATTTCCCCCTCGGGTGCGGAGGCGGTGGCTCTCACCCTCCTTACAGGCTTGCCACTCTCTCTGGGCAGCCAAAAAGCAAGGCGCCAAAAGGCCAACCACCACAAAAGCAAAGACCGAGCCCCACTTACAGGGAGGGCGCCCAGCGCAAAGCCAGCCGGGGCACCCCTCAGGTGCCCCCTGTGCTCTGACACATCACTGGGCCCTGGTGACGGCAGGGAGGTCCCTTTGCCCAGAGCACCTTTCTCCTGCCCCCTCTTCAGCCCGACCATGCTCCTCTGGGCTCACTCGCTCCTGCCTCGATGCCCCACACGATGCCTCTTCTTTCTTCTGTGCCAGACACTGCCAAGGAAGGACGACACGGTCAGGCCTGCGAAGCACCAACTCCCCCACCTGAAGAAAACCGTTGCCCTGACACCCCCAGAGGGAGCTCCCCAAGGCACCACCTGCCCGCGGACCCCCCGCCTCCGCAAAACCCTCCTCACTTCAGCTCCTCTCACCAAAGCGACGACGCGCAGCACAGTTCCTGCTGGCGCTGGATCCGGCCTCAGAGGCCGGTGCCCTGGGCAAATGGAGCTGGGCACATAAAGCAGCGGCCAAAGAGCCAACACACCCCTGCTTCCAGGGGGCTCGAGCCACTGCCTGCACTGCAAAGTGCCCGGGACACCAGGGCGCTGGCCTTTCCCCACCTTACAGGGCAGCCCTGGTCCCAAAGGCCCACGGAGGCTCCTTCTCTCTGATAGTCAGGGGCAGCCTGACCTGCACACCGCTAAGCAGGGGGGTCACCCCACACAGGCTGCGAGGGGAGTAAAAGGCTCCCAGACCCGGAGCCTGATTACAGGTGGGTTGACACCCAGGGAGCCACAGAGCTCGGCCTTCCCCCGCAGCAACAGGAACGAGACTCGGCAGCCAGGCAGCAGAGCTTCACGGCCAAAGGCCGGGGGGCCAGGGCCCCAGCCCCGAGAGCAGGCGGGCCACACGCCTGGCCCCACACCTCTGAAAGGCCAGGGCCAGAGATACCCCCTGGTTACAGGGGGTCCCCTCCAAGCACCTCCCATCCTACTCGGTGGGAGCGGGGACAGTTGTTTTGAATCAGCCACGCGGCATCTAGGTGTAAGGAGGGTTACTTAAAGACTTTGTGTTAAATAGCAGCTTTTACTGGCCGATTTGCTTATTGCAATTGGCATGTCAGAGAGAAAGATTTCCAAATTTGAATTCTTAATCTGATTGTAGAAGTAAACAAAAGTAATCTTGAATTCCATAAACTTGAATTTTACAATAAAATAGGGAAAGTAGGAGAAGAGAGAAAATATTCACCACCCTCGGGTCTGGTGTGATCTGGATCTGCCGTCTCTGCACACCTGAGAGTCTTCAGGTAGCAGACAGGGACAGGGGTGGGATATGAGTTTTTAACTGCTCATCTCTGTCCTTTTCCACTGCTGAGGAGGGCCTTTGGGTACTGGTGAACATGAACTGGTTAATATTTCCTCACTCCACCTCGTGGCTTCAACAGGTGTTTGGCTGCTTCTTGGAGTTTGTCTTCAAGGGTGGTAATTCTTTGCCTAGCATGTAGTAGGAGAGAAGAGAGACAGAAGAGCATAAACGGTTATCATACATTAAACAATACCTGTGCTTATTGTATGGAAAAGGAATCCTATCAACAACATTAGTCCTATTTGCATAAACCATCTTCCGCACCTTGTTAGTCTCAATGATCGAAGGAGTGATTCCAACCAGGGATTTTGACTCCATCCATCAAACCAGTCTTTGGACTGCATTGCTTGGCAAAGTTCTCCAGTTTGGCCAGCAACTTCCTTCATGTTCTGACATGCTTCCTCAGTGGTGGTGGCAGCATTATGAATAGTAATACAACATTCACTTTTGGTGAGGTTTAACATTCGGCACACTCTTGTTCTTTCAGTAATAACATGTCTAAACTAGTCATAACTAATTTTGCAAGGCCATTTTAGATACTTGATGTACTTGTAAATTTGGGTTCCCAAAAATGCTTGTCCTGTCCAGTTACTTAATACATGTATTTGCCAAGTAATATTTTCTAAAACAAACTGATGACATTTAAGGGTTACAGGTGGGATAAATATTTTCCATCATTAAAGGAACAGTCCTTCCCCATGTGTAATAGCTGGGTATTACAACACCATGTACCACACAGTCTGGACAGGTCTGGACCTCAGAGGTCTGTCACCATCTCCTGTGTTTATATGGTACTGTAAATTTGAAAATTTGAGGGGGACATAGTAGGGATTTCCAACCCACAGAACAAACTACTTTGCTCTTTTAAGTTTAAGAGTGAGTAGAATCTGCCATCCAAATATCCCCAGGCCAAGCCCAAAGGGGCAGAACAGATGGCGTCAGTACAATCACATTGGTTATGGAGCAGCAGCATCCAAAAATTGTTATCTGCTTTCACATCTTTTATTGGTAAGTGAGCCCCGGGAACGCCCCAAAAATTTTGGTAACTAGTGCAACCTCATGTGAAGGGTGACATGTTTGTAGAATTTCACAGTGGGATTTGGTATCCCCAACAGGTACACATGTTCTGGAGTAGGGTCCTGATTTCAGGAAGGATCTAGGCTGAAACAGGTACGCTTTCCCATTTTGTGTTATTGTGGTACAATTTAGAATCTTAATGCAATTATTTATTACTAGGTTGTTTAGGACTGTTGGCTAGAAAGAAGCAAGGAATATACTTACTGAGGAGGGACCCAATGTCACTCATGAGTTGTTTCCAGCCCCAGGTCCTCCCCCTTATTGCTATGGAATTTGGATGCACCATTCTGGGTTCCATTGAGTCCAGCTTAGAATTTCCCAGATTTCTGTCACTTATGACACAGTGTATCTTACTCCAAGGACATCCAAGCCCTGGCTGAGAGCCATTTTGTTGATGGAAACTCATGCCTTCTTGCCCACATTTTAGTTTTGATGACAATGGGAGAATTCCTATAGTAATGTCTTTGCCCCATTCAAAATTCTAAGAGGAAGCATTTACCTCCGAAGGTTTTCCTTCAGGAAACCACAAATAATGATTGTAACATTCCTTGGAGCTTTCAGTATATTTCGTAGTTTTATGTTGACCGAAACAGGTTCTTTACCCTGTGAATCATCAGCTATTGCTCTCATGCCCTGGGTCAGCTTTACTTCCACCACTGTCTCTGAAGTAGTTTAGGTGCCCCTTCTTCTATTTGGAGTGCTGCAGTGGTGGTCTAACTGGGTGTACTATTTCCTTACTGTTTCTCACTGAGCTGCTCCTACCCGAGGTGGGGTGCCAGCAAGCACTTGTTTTAAGCAAAACAAGGAATCAGTTCACCACTTCCTATCAGCAGGCAGGTGCTCAGCCATCTCCAGGAAAGCAGTGCTCCATCACACATTACAGTTACTTGGGAAGACAAACACCATAATGCGTTTCTGTACCCCTTAAACCTAAGCCCTTCCCTTGATAATGCTTACCCTGTGCATTCTGAGGTGCCTCAGAATTTTCCATAAAAATTGTCTGGTGGGTCCCCTCTAACTTGCCTCAGCTATTCCCTCCAAAATGCCATCTGTCCCCTCTACATTACTTCAGATTTTCCTGCAAAAACAGTTGTTTAATCCCCTCTAAATTACCTCAGGTTTTCAGCTAAAAATGCCACCTCTGTCCCCTCTAAGTTACCACAGATTCTCTGTCCAAAATGCTGCCTGTCTTCTGAGTTACATCAGACTTTTCCTAAGAAATGCTCCCCCCCAAAATTACTGCAGTTTCACACCTCAAAAAAAAAGTATTTTTGTTTCATCTAAATTACCTGAGGTTTTCTGTCAAAAATGTCACCTTTGTCCCCTTTAACTTACCTCAGCTTTTCCCTCCAAAATGTTCACTGTCCCCTCAGACAGAATTACCCTGAGGTAATACAGACAGATTACCTCAGATTTTACCCCAAAACCGCCCTTGCTAAGTTACATCAGCTTTCTCCCCTACAAAGCTCACTCAGTTCTCTCTGATTTACCTCAGCTTTTCCCTCAGAAACTCCACTGAAACACCGTGCCGTCCTCCGAGGCAGCTGCCCCAGACACCCGCCCTCCGCGCGCTCCCGGGCGACTCCAACCCCTCAGCGCCGCGGGGGGCGGGGCGCTCCGAGGCGGGAAACC
>JAVJGI010000039.1:1358367-1389510 GCA_035590275.1 Ibycter americanus | reverse complement strand
AGGCGCACCGCCCCTCGGTGACACAGCCGCCACCCCCCCCTGACTCCCCTCAGGGCACTCACAGGGCCCCCCCCCCCCTTTCCCCCATAACTCACCTCAGGACGCTCGCAGCCCCTCAGTGACACACAGGGCACCTCACCAGCTCTCCTGCCCAGAACTGCTTTGTGCACACACCACAACTTCTGGCCAGAAGCTGGCCCTACCTGCTGCCTCTGTCCCCCTGCATCGTGGCATATCATCTATCCCTGCTCTGTCCCCACTGCTGTCATGCCTGCGTGATGTCCCCCACCTCCAGGACCGGGCGCAGCACCTCTCATCTCCTTCCCACCCGCCCTTCCCAGCCAGACCCCGGTGGAGTCCCTCCATTCCACTCCAGCCAGCCCACAGGCTACTCCAGAGCTCAGCTTAACACAAGAGGCCCTCTTATTTCCTTTATTTATTTATTTTTAAAAAAATCAAAATAAGCATTCTGTGCTCTGATGTGATTTGCCCAAGTTTTCAACCGCATGCACCCACTTAAGATTATTTTTACAAAAATACATCCATTTTAATCTTTTCCCACGTTTGTGTGGCTGTTTTCCCTGAACAAATGCTTTGGCAGCACCGTTCCTCTGCCAGTAATAATTCCAAAGGGAGTACGCTACTTTGCACTGGAACGCACGGTCAGAAAGTGCTAGGAAAGTTAAGGAAATAAGTCTGGCTCCCCGTACATTTTTAAGCATTTCTGTGATGTTTCCACCTGCACAGAGGCTCTCACAGTTGGCAGCAAAATGTACATTTCCCTTTAAACAAAGTCCTGGGTCAGGTTGCAACCCTGTGGGCAATCCCTCAGGGATCCTACCTGGCTGGGCAACCACTGCAGCCATTTTGAGGGGTAGGGAAAACTGCCCGAGACAGACACACACCAGCAGCCTCAAGTCAGCAGAGGCACCAGGGGTAAGTGATCTCTGCCTGTAAAACTCACTCAGGACCCTCTGCCACCACAGGGCTTGCTGCTGGCCATGCCCTTCAGCTTGCTCAGGCAGCCACAAAAGGGGGGAGAAAGCTGAGCGTTCCATCAGTGTACTTTGAATACCAGGTTGGCATTTGAGTCCCCCTGCTCCATCATCTCTCTTGTCACAACAGGTGGGAAAAGGGATTGCACAGAGGCTCTGAAGTCTGGGATTATATTGCAGCATCAAGGGTGAGGTGGCGAGCTATCTAGTGATCTCAGCTCAAGGGGACTCAGGAGGAACCCCTGAATAAAGCAAAGCAGGAGCCCCATCGCTGATTCATTAATTATCTTCTCTGGAGATTCTCGGCACTCTCACAAGTTAACAAGCTGATGTTTAGCAGAACTAGAAGGTCACATCCAGGCCTTGGGTGCCTGCTACCAGGTTAGAGATACTGTGCCAACCTGAAATGCTGCATCACTGCAAGTTCACTCTGCTGATTCAGGTGGGTTCCAGTTTATTTATTTAAGGAGGAAGCTTTGTCCCAGCAGGTGTATGCCAGACAGGCTATCATTTGTGCTCCTGCAGCTGACACAGCCAGCACAAACAGCTCCATGTGTGCCAGCAGATCGGACTAAAACCTGTTTGTGCATTGGTCTGGGCAATACCTTCATTGCCAGGTGATCCACCAACATGTGGATCCTGTACTACTCAATGCAAACCAACACTCTGCTACAGCTATACTCTAAAAAGGTACTAGAAATTTTGTTGAAAGGGAGCAGTGTCAAGGCAGGGGACAGCTTTATAGCAGGCGATACACAGATACCAGCAGTGACACACAAAGCTGGGTCTGGCAAAGCAGCTGTCTTTCTCCCATTGTTTTTCTAGGCTTTTCAAGGCATTATTTTGTGCCCAGTAACACACACCAGAGACACTTGTGCCTGCAACAGTTGAACAGACCTCTGACCAGGCAGGCAGGCTGCCTGGAAAGCTCCGGGCCCATGCTCTGGGGCAGCCCAGGACGCTGCTGACCGCTCCTCACGGCCCCAGCACTGTCTAGAAAAGGAGCAGCACAGGCAGTGCAGCTCTGACACCCAGCAGGGTCCTCAGGAAGGCAGGCAGCTCAGCCCCCACACATCCACTCAGGCCTCCAGGGTCAAACCACTGGCAAAAGTTACACAGGTGTTTATCCCAGAGCAAGCACACTGGCAATTAGCCTAAATAAAGCCAAAGCAAGCTACCAACACAGGCTTAACCACCCAAGGGGCATCTCGGTGCTGCAAAGTGCCTCCTCCTCACCCCCAAATTAGACTCTGCATCCCCCAGGACCATTTCTATTGCCTGATAAATCTGGTCCAGAGAGCAGGCTACCAGCATACCACACCAACCCAGAGCAATTGCCCCCCAGTCTTACCAAGCACAGGGAAGATTTATGATCACGGTCTGTTGCTATGTTAAGTTATAAGGCAGACCAGCCTCCCTCCAGCAATCCCCTAGCCTTCGCCAAGGCCCCCAAAGGTCTCCTGAGCTAGAAAGTAAAGACAGTACTCTGCAAAGAGGTCTCAAAGCCGTTCTTGAACAGTGATCCTCTACAGCCTTTTTAGAGCACCCACATTTCCCCAGGCATCAAGCAATCTGTTTTTTCAACAGCAGGCATCACATCACCCAAGCTAAGCTAAGGCACCATCCCCTCATACCCCTTCCACCAGCTACCTCACCCTCCCGCCCAGGCACAGCTCCTCCTGGCATTTCAACACTTCCAAGACCACCCAGCCTCGCTAGCCCTCCCTCAGCACTGTAATTGTTCACTCAGAGCTAGAAAAGTTTGATAAATACCCTGTCCACCCTAGGTAACCTCTATAAATAAAACACAAGCTGATTTATAAAGTGTGCAACCCCAAAAGGCATTTTTTTAGGAACTCCTCCTGTTTCTGAAAACATTTATTCCCAACCTCCAGCCAAATATCTGTATCTACCTGTTTTTCTGTGAAGCTTTACTCCTCAACATATTGAGGGCAATTCCAGCTCCACCACACCAGACTGCAGCACAAAGAAAAGCCTCTACCTACTGCTGGGAAGCTACTTATAGGGGTCCCAGCTGCATTCCTGGGGTGCTGGGGGCAGGAGCCCTCACTGGCAGCAGCTGGCTGCCCCTGATTGAGTTGCCCCTCTTTGGATGAGGGGCAATTAACAGCTCCCAGGTGCAGCCTAGCCTGATTTCTGGAGCAAATCCATCAAACTTTGCATTTATATCATTCTGAAGTTGAATTCTAAACAAAATATTTTAGGCCTTTTACATGCAAAAATGCTGTCACTGTAGAGTATATGACCTCTCCTAGATTGCTAAGACTGAGCCCTCTGAGGTAGTCTCAAAACCAGCTTATAAACCATGAGATTATAAAGTTTATAAAAGAAGCTTACAAGCATGAGATTATTAAAAAAAGAGAAATTGCCACTTAAGTTCATATGCTGGCTTAGAAACCTTTTGAACAAGTATGTTTCTCAGCTTTTTATTGCAAGGATAAATTAAATAATTTGACTTCATTTATTATGTTTATTTACTATGTTTATTTACATACTTTATTGACTACATTTGTTTAGTATAAACATAAAATGTGTTTATTAACATAGTTCTCTACAAGCAGTGGAGGGTGTCTGTGATGAGTCAGTCATAACATGTGTGTCATTTTACTCTTTCCATGGGATAGCTTTTTTTTTTTTTAATGTTGTAAATCTCTGTTTTGAAGAGATTCTGATTTCAGCCAAAAAGTGTGTTGGGCCAGATACTCCAAAAAACAGTTTTTAGGATCATGACCGCAATCTAGGCTAAGGCCAGGAAATAGTAGAGAAAACATATTCCTCAAAATACGTGTCATTGGGATCAGTGCAGCTGTTACTGAGAGGAAATGTGTGTGTTTCTGTGCATCGTATTCAATAAAATTTTTTTTCTTGCTTGCTGTTTCTTAACTTGAAGGAGGTACTCCAGAGGTATTTCTGAAGCCACACATTACTAAATTCAATAAACCCCCAAAGAGCAAGTTATTTGCAACTAAAGGAAAAATGGGAAATTCTGTTGGTGCAAATCAGAGGCAGGGACTGAGAGATGGGCACAATGAGAAAGGCAGGGAAAGAATTAGATAAAAACCACATACTGTCAGAGGAAAACATTGCTATTATAATCATGCATGCACACAGACACGGGGAGGCTCTACTTAAATACAAATACATGCTTAACAAAAAGGGCATTTATTAAGCATCACAAACAAATGTGATCTGCTGTTTGCTACAAGTATAGTAAATAAACACTAGGAACCAAACCACAGCCTATTTTAATGCAATTCCTGTCTGTGGTGCCAGGCCAGGGCTATATTTCCAAAAATATATTAGAAATAAATCACAAAAAGCTCAATTGAAAGGAAGCAAAGCCTTGTAAATATTAATTAATCCAGTGTGAAGGGCCAGCAAAGACCGCCCTGAAGTCTCTATGTGTCTTCGTCATGCAAAGCATGAACTTGATAAAGTTTGCTTCTTCCTCCATTCCCCTTAATACTACAGTCATTGCCTTTGCTGTGGGGATACATGAGGGAGTTTACACTGAAACCAGCTGAAAAGTGTCAGAAACAGCTTTAATAGAGGAAGGGGAAGAAAACAGCTCCCTGGCCTGCACAGGTGAGCGTGAGCACGGGCCCTTGCACCTTGCTGTGTGTATTTAATGGCTTTCCATGGTAAAGGTGGTCTGTGTTACTGGGGTGGGGGAGTGGGCTAGTCAGCATGGTTGGTCTTGTGCAGTATTTTAGGGTGCCTGGTGCTCTCAGCAATAAAGCTGCATGATACAGGTAAGTTGGCTTGTATGGACGGATGGGGGGGAAGCGGTATGATGTTGGCAGCCCCTGTGTTAGCTCTGGTGAGCACTGGGAAGGGTGGTTATTCTGCTAGGAAGCACCAGAGGGTAGCATTGTCTTTTGCTGGAGTGTGCTTGTGGGAACCAGCGTAGTGCTGCTGTTTTCCCCTAGGTATTGTGAGGCTTGTTGGGGTGGAGCAGATGGATCCTAAGATGTTGTAGTGGTCTACTGTTAGATATGAAAAAAAAAAAAAAAAAAAAGCATCATAGAAGCCAAAAGTCCTATATTTTGTTTATAGACTGCAGTCCATTGGTAGGGTGGGTTTTGTTTTTTGTGTTTTGTTGGGGTTTTTTTAAGGATCCTTGGATTTTCAGGGTCTAGCCTTGCCTTCCCTAGTAGGGTAGATGTGAGCTTTATGGACTTGTCATGAGCTGTACAGATCTATTTCACCAATATACTAGCAGGCCTAAGTTACTGAGGCAGGGCTTTAGTGAGGAAGCATGGATTTCAGTAGGGAGGAGTGACCCTAGCTGTACAGGAAGGGAGAGGGGGAAGAAGTTAAAAAATACTGATCTCTTAGATGCTTACTAGGTGAAATGGTTAAAAGTAATAGCAGTACAACTTCTGAGGCTGGCAATGTGTATGTAATGGATTCCATGAAGCTGTACGGTTGCATCAAAGGGGCAAGGCAGACTTCAGTGAGGAGTGTTGGCAGGGAGAGAATTACAGCACTGCTGAAAAGCCAGACTGGTAGCATCTCTAAACAGTGTTAAAGTCTACCTTCTCTGTTCCAGGCTTTCCAGGACCAGCAACATTGCTGGCATACCTGTGTTTCATGGTGAGGGAGTGAGGGGCTTAGAACTGGGAGTTCTCCTGGATTGCCTTTCCAGAGCTAACATGTCCTTCTTCTGGTATGGACCGGGCTGAGAAGGACTCTGAGCCTGTCTTGATGGCTGTAGACCTCAGAGTGGCACTGTCCTGCCTGCCTGGCTGCAGCTCAAGCTACCTTGACCTATAAAATAATTTCCAGCCTCTTGTTAAACACAATCCATAGCTGTTCTTTGATCACTTAAACATTTTCCTGTCCCCCATCTAGCCAAACTCTGTCTCTTAGGCACCATTTACAACTCAGAAAAACTTCAGGCAGCAGAAAAAAATTGTTTCCTTTTTTGCAAAATAAAAAGAAAATAACACTTCCCTGGTCGAGGGGCATGGGGACCTTGTTTGCCTCGCCCCAGCTTGGAGTGAGTTTTTATGGACAGGTTATAAACCCCTGCACAGCAAGCTCTGTAATGTTGACAGACCTTTCAGTGTAGCTGCTTTAATACCTCTGGTCTGACAGCAGCAACACCATGCATCTCAGGAGATAGGATCAGAAGCCGATGGACGTTTTTTGCTATTGGCAGGCTTGTGTATACTTCACAGAGGCCTTTATCTTGCTAAGGAAGTGGAGACCTCTCAGTGCCTCTTGATGGGGAGGGGGGAGGAATTCAACATGAACAAGGCAAAACCATTCCAGCCCTGCCAAAGCTGCTGTTCTGCTCTGAGCCTCTGGTTGCCTGCAGCAAGGACTGCTTCTCTGTGCTGTGGGATAATGACAGTGTCCTGCTTCAGAGGTAGCTGCATAATTTTATACCTACAGCAGAGCTTGGAATCCCTCTGTGAGTGGCATTAACAGAAGGTAGGCCAGATCTTAACAAAGTGCTGGATACCTGATTTTCCATACAATTTAATGGCATGCAATGGCCTACTTTTACCCAAGTGATGCTGGAGTGTGGTGAACACCTCATTTTGCCTCCTACTTGAGGCATTGTGGAAATACAGTAGCTTTCAAGATTGCTCAGCAATACTGGCCAGTGGCCCTGGGGTGGGGGAAACAGGACCTGACTTCCCTCTGGAGAGGCTCTGGAGAGCTGGTTTGGGAAGGTGAGGGCTGCAGTATGCCATGCTCAAGTTCTGCATATTTCCAAGAGGGAAACTAAGGCAGAACTGTGTTGGGAACAAGCAGAATCCTGGCTGAGAGGTAGCTTGGACTCAAGGGGTTTCATCAAAATCTATTTTGCACTGTATGTGTGCCATGGCATTGCCTTTCTCAGCCCTTCTAGTTTCCAGCAGTATTGGAGTACCATTGCTCCAGTTTTAGTGGTAGGGGAGTAGGGTCCCTAACAGACCATGCTCAAGTAAGGTCACACTGTCTTCTGCAGACTTGGGGTTGCCCAGAGTCTGCAAGATGGGGGCAGGGAGGAGATATGCAGAGGCAGCATGGTGCCTATTTGCCCCAGCTGAACACAGTCTCAGTGGTGAATCCTGCTGGAGGATGGGGGTCTGATACCTGGCTCCATATGGAGAGTGGAACCTTTCTCTGTGGCTGGCGATTCAGCTCCCTGCTTTCTGGAAGCTGGGGCATTTACTTTACTTTAATTTCTTTGCTCCTGGCTCATAAACTTTCTCCAACACGGTACTTGAGGGAGAAACTGTAAGGGAGAAGCAGCCAGCAGGGAGTGATGGGGTGAACCTTACTCCAGGGCTGTCACTGGACCAGTGTCCAGTCACTAGCATCACAGCGCTGAGGACCTGAAGACACCTCTCTGTTCCCTGTGCCCTCTGGCTGGCACGCTTTCTTCTGCAGCTTTTGGTTCTTCCTTATCGTAAATCCTGTAGGATTTAACTTCTAGCTACTGATCCTTTTGACAGTAATGGACCATTAACTAACTAGACATAAAATTGAAAGTGTAAATCCCTGTCCCTTGAGGAATTAGAAAGCAGGTTTAGGATGCAGGCCATGAAATGCAAGAGTTCATTGTAATCGCAAACGAGGCCTGATTAACTCTGCCTGCCCGGCATCCCCAGGTCTGTGCCAGCTGATGAACAAGAAAGCAGAAGCTGAGGCTAGTACTGCAGAGCTATTTGCATCTGCTGGAGGTAAGCCTTTAGTCTTGGTGTTTGCGCTTGTTTATCCCGTTGCCAGGGTCTTCCCTGTAAGACAGTGAGGGGGGTCTGGGCTGCTAAGGAATTATCTCCAGAGAATGGTGCTGTCTCTGATTGCAAGCTTGGTGTGTTTTCTTGTTTTGGAACAGGGTGAGAAGGGAAGACCAGGAGCTTTGCTCACATCAGGGATGAAGGAGGAAAAGCACAAGGTGTCTCTGCCCCAGGGGAATGGCACAGGCTGCTCCCACCAGGGAAAAGGATGAGATGATGCAGCAGCTCTGCAGGTTAGTGTGTACTGAGTCCAGTTCCCAATGCTTTCCCTGGGGTCTCCAGTGATGTGGCAGGGCTCTGCTATGCATCTGTGGGAGTGAGTCTGCTGCTGACTCTGTTCCCTAGACTTTGAGATCAGTGCCCACTGATTAAAAAAAGTTAATTACCTTCCTCTTGCAGGAATGACTCTACTTTCAAGGTCTCCCAGGCCCTTAATCAAGCATCTTCCTTTTTAAAGAAGTTTTAATTCAATTGCAGTAAGCTGTCATTAGAGCCAGGATAGCCAGGTCAGAGGGTGATGAGTTCAGAGACCTAACTGGGCTCTGCTTGTGGTGAACAGAGTGGTCCCAAACTTCTCAGGAATAAGTGACTATATTGGAAGAGGGGGAAACAGGTTCAAAAGCAGTTTAGCTATGCAGAAATTAAATATCTTGGGCAGTCTGGGTACCACCTGGAAATTATACAAGTTGCAGTAGAAAAGCTAGCTACATAAATGGAGGCTATTCAGCATGGGAACAATGTAGGAGAAGGAGAGGACCTGGCCCAGATTCTCACTGGGCTCTAGATGCAGTTTTTACATGATTTGAGTGCTCAGTAGAAAGTAGTTTGAGCCTTTCTGTGCACTATGTTCTTTCCTCAGGCTGTGCTTTGCAACCAGTTAGAGGGTAACTTGCTCCCCAAACACAGAATTTTCCAGTAATCACTTGATTGTAGCATCTGGGCTTTGAGAGAAGTAGTGCTTGGTGGGGGACTGACAAGCTGCTGGATGGCCATGTCATCTGCCCTTGCACTGCCTCCGAGGTTCCTCTGAGCCTGCAGTGTGAGGGACTCCAGGCATGGTGCTGGTAGTAGGCAGGGCTGGGTGTTACCTGTGTCACTGCAACCACCATGAGCCCTCCTGGGAAGTGAGCTGCTGGCCCCTGCACGCCTCAGCCAGCCTCACCATGTGTGTATGCCCTGGCACTTTCCTCCTTTCCTTGCAGCCTGTGGTCACGCTCCTGCAGCTGAGCTGCATGCTGGTGCCTGTGCCATTCATCATGCCAGCAGCACAAGAGCAACTGGAAAAAGTGTCTGGAATTTATCACTTGTGGCAGGAGCTTTTGTCTGTAATAAAAAAACATTTCCCCCCTTCTCTCTTCTAGTGCTTTCCCCCTTCTCTCATTATTATTATTATTAAGAAGCTTAATGCCATATGTCTTGCTGTTTCATAAATAACCCCTGTAATCAAACAGCACTGGGTAAATGGGCAGTCCAGCTTGTGCAATTTGTTTGACAAAATGAATCCAGAAGAATATGAGTCTGTGGAGGAAAGACAAATAGAGCAGCTTGGATGAATGTGTTAACCAAGAGAAAAACGGCTTGGCAGAGCGGTTGATGCTATATTTATCCACGCAAATGGCATTCAGGGCTAATTTATTAAAAATAGAGTGCAGAGCTTGCTGGAACGGTCAGTGTCTCCTGGGAGGGACAGCAAGAAACACAGCTCTGCCAGGGTGATGGAGGGGAGCTGGGCTCAGGCTTGGCCAGGAGGTGTTAGGTCTTTCTGCGCTGTGGGAAGGCAGGCAGTGCTGAGAGGCTAAAAGGACCTCACCCTCAGCTGATGGACACACGGGCTGCAGCAGCAGGGCTGGCATTCGCACTCCTTCTATGCACTGGCAGAGCAAGTAGCCCTGGTCTAGGTGCTGGGCATACCTGAGGATAGACATTGCTGCAAGGAGAGGACATTCTAGTAAAAATGATCAGCAGGTGCTTGGTGACTCTTTGATCTTCTGGGCTTTTTTCACTCCTTTCCTCTGAATTTTTGAAAGTGTTCAGTAGACTTTTCATTCAGCATCAGTCCTTCCCTGGCCTTACTGGTGCATTTGAATAGCTTGTGGGGAAGCCAGGAGGCCTGAGTCTCTGTTTTGGGACTGAGCAGGTCAGAGCTGGCTACTGGCAAAAATGTTCCAGCCAGAACATCCCTGGTTTCAGCTGGGAGACCCCAGCCAACCATGGCTCCTTGCCATCTGCTGGCAAATGGGTTGTGGCTGGCCAGGGGATGACATTGCCTGGCTGGGGGACAGGCAGAAGAGGAGCCAAATTCAAGCCCCTGTGGTCTGGGGAAAAACTCTGATCTGTATGGAAGCTCAGGGGGACTCTCAGTGTCTGCAGTTGGCACATTGCTGAGCTCTAGGCTGGACCTGGCTGAGCTTTATTTGGTTCTTTCCTGCAAAATGTCAGGGCCAGAAAGGGCATGCTGGTGAGCAAACCAGGCTGAGCAAAGATCTCCAGCCCTGTGGGATGCTCAGTGCTACAGGAAGAGGGACTGTGGGAGGCTCAGCTCTTGAGCACCCTTTGAGGCAGCAGGTATGTGGGGAAGTTTTGCCTGTTTTTTTCTAGGACTTGCTGTGCTCTCTTCCTGGCTCTGTCACGTGGGAAACGTGACCAGGCACCAAGCTTTTCTCTGCTTATTGTGGGGCACAGGGTGTTTTGTTCCCCCTCTGCAGCTAAGGGGGAAGTGAGGTGAAGCCAGCCCCAAGTGTGCTTAAGCTGCAGGCAGGGCTGGTTCAGCTGCAGGCTCCCTGAGCCTGCTGACCAAAACACCCAGCTGCCTCTTGCTATCCTGGACAACCTCTCGTGTGCTTTCCCAGGCTGGCACTTAGTATTCCCTGGACAGAATGAGCCCCAGGACATGCCTTAGGTTATCTGCATGCTGGGGTGAGCCTGGGAGGGCCCTTTAGAAGGAGGCATCTTTGCTTAAAGATGTCTCTGCAGTCTGGGCACATGCACACATGTGAGGTGCCAGGAGGAGAGGCTGGGCCTGGAGCATCACCCAGGTGGCAGGAAGAAAAGGCAAAGTGCCCCTGGGCTGGTGGTCCTGGCAGCCAGCCATCATCAGATCACAGGGAAGATCCCACAGAGCTACTGACTTGAGGCTCAGAAGAGCCGGCTCCCAGCTGGGTGTGACCCTGATAAAATCACAGAAGATATGGGGTAGCCAAGATTTGAAGCTGCAGCCCTTTCCACTAGCTCTGCCTGACCCTGGGTGGCATTCCTTTTGTTGCCTTTCTCCTCTGGGCAAGGTGCAGACCCTGTGTGGCTGTTCACCTGCTACTGACCTCAGCTAGGCTGCCTTTTCCTAAAGCTTTCCAGCAGCTGGTGTGGCATGGCCAAGGCTGCAGGTCAGGCTCCCCACAGGTGCTGCTACAACAAGGGACAGGTGATGGCATTTCAAGGTACCCTGGCTGTAACTGCCTTGTTTCCCTCCAACCACTTCAGTTTTCCCTTAGAGGCCTTGATAAACAGCAAGCACTGTGCTCGCAACAGTGAAAGCCTTTTGTCTTTCTGAGAATTCCTCCAGTGCTTTTACACAAGGAACGGAGCAGCGTGTGTGCATAGCAGCAGCCCTTTGGTGTGTCTGGGTTTGTTGGGAGGAGATCTGTGCCTTCCTGAACATCTGTCTGCAGCTGGACTGCTGCTGCCTGTACCCTGCTGCAAGATGTGCCTGAGCAGATGAGTGAGCTTCAGGAAAAGCTCAGGTACGCCTTTAGTCACCTCCTGTGAGGTTGTGTGTCTTCACCAGTGTTATCTGCAGTCTCTTCCCTGTGAAATCCGCCCCAGAAGACAGTGAGAGCCTGCCTTAGACTGGGAAGTGCTGCAACCTAGAGGAGAAAATCCTTTATCCTGCAGCAGGGCTCTGCCTCCCCTTCACCATCAGGCGGCAATGCAGGCTCTGGTGACCGGCAGGGTTGGGATGCGCCCAGAGCAGAGATGAAGAGGAGCATTTTTCATT
Organism: Ibycter americanus; assembly: GCA_035590275.1. Classification (NCBI taxonomy): domain Eukaryota; kingdom Metazoa; phylum Chordata; class Aves; order Falconiformes; family Falconidae; genus Ibycter; species Ibycter americanus. The sequence continues at coordinate 1,377,766 of JAVJGI010000039.1, read as the reverse complement.
GATGAGAAATATCTTGGCTACTGCTCCCTGCATCTCACCCTTTACAGACTTGCCCCGTGGCCTCGTCAGCTGAAGAGCTGAATTTTTAATCAAAGCAATGATTGTGCTTTTAGGTACAGGGGGGATCCGTAGAGGGGGATGTTTTCCTAGCTGCTCACCTCCTTGCTGCCCTCAGAACACCCCAGCTGTCTTTGCTCTGACTTTGCAAACACAATGCTGTTTTGCAGGCTCGAAGGGAAGCCTGTGGGGTGACCTGCACACTGGGATACAAGGTGGAAAAAGCAGAGGCTGTTGCTCCTGCAGACCTTTGCTGGGCCTGAGCTGTGCGCCGGAGGGAGAGGCAGGCAAAGCTGCAGTGCAGGTGGCTCACGTGTAGGACTGCACATCCACCAGGAGGGATGCTGGCTCATTAGTTGAGGAAACACCTCTCTCCTGTCTGCTTCCCACCCCTACTCCAAGTGGGAGCGCAGCCCCCACCCCCGGTCCTTCTCTCCATTCCTGGTGTGTATGAGTATTCTTTTTTAAGTGGCACGCTGAATATTTTAAACAAACACTGCTTAAAATCTATAATTTATGGGCAAAGCTTCAGAAGAGGAGATCAGTCGTCTCTTGGTGCTGAGGGTGGCTCTCCATCTGCAGCAGCCCCCACTGCTCTGTTTCCAGTCAACTGGCACAGCATAAGGGATTAGCCTTGGGCAAGGCAGCCACTGAGCAGCACCCAGAAAATTCCCAGCTCTGAAGGAAGACAAACCGAATTGTATTCTCTTGCAGGCAGGAGCAACTCTAATGCTTCCCCCAGTGAGAGAGCCCTGTCCTCCCACTGGTTTACCTGGAAGCAGCTGACTGGGCCCCAGGGTTTGGCTCAGAGCTGGGCTATTTCAGCCTGTGCAGCTCTTGGAGTGTAGCATTAGGGATCTGCAGCCTTCCTTCAGCCCCTCTTGGTGCAATGTGTTGGCTCCTGCTTAGGGTGATACAGCAGCTTTGTGGCACCTCTGCTTTCTCCTGCCAGCCACTTCTGGTGTTTGGGCCAGGACCGCAGCGGCAGCTCCCACCTCACCCCTTGCCTGGCACTGTTTCAGCTGTGGCTGCCCCTTCCCATTCCACTTTCACCAGCCCTGCATCCTTCGGGGGGCTGCTGGGACCCAGGGGTCCTGTGCCCAGAGGGACCCACTGACCTTGGTCCTGGGGAGTTTGGCCCAGGGAAAGGAAGGGGATGAGTGAAGAGGAAATGATGGCTATTTTTCAGGGTTACTGCAAAGACAGCAATCTGAGAAGGAGCCTGGATGGGCTTCAGGTTAAAACCTGGGGGAGCCAGGGCACAGGTGAGAAGCTTGAGCTCAGAGAGTCTGAGCTCTCAAAACCTGCAGGCTAGATGTGATGGGGAATTGGAACAGGACCTGAACTTGAGCTTAAAGGCACTGCTGAACAGTGGGAGACCCCACGTCACTGGGAGAAGACCCTGCCTCTGCTCTCCTTCTTGCAGCTGTGCCCCTGCATGCTCCCCAAGCTGAGCTGCGTGGGGGAGGATCCCAGGCTTGTTCGTTAATGGGAGTGGAGAGACTTTTGCTTCGATTAATTAGTTTGCTGCTCTTCCCCATTTTCAGGACCATCTTTTATTCATGGCCAAGTGGCGCAGACACTGCTGCTTGCTGCCTTCTCAGGATGCCGGCATTAATATTTCATCCCGAAGCCTGCTCATGCTGAAGAGAGCTCATGTCCCATGTACCTGCCTCTTCCAGCTGATCTCCTGCCCTGACGCAGCTCACATTCCCCCTTTCCAGCTGCAGAGTGGGTCTCCCTGTCTCTTTACAAGCTGTATGGCCTCTCTCTAGCTCATGTTCCCTGGCAATTAATGTGGCACACTTAGAGCTGGGGCTTCCAGCGCTCTGTCTTTGTCTTCTGGGATGCTGGGTAATCAGCCCTGTGCAAAGGGTGCTTGATTACTGTGGCAATAACGGGTTCTGGGAGCAACTTGTTTTGATATAAAGCAGCAGGGAAGGGGAGTGAACCACATTCCTCTGTCTTTCTGCCCCCTCCCAGGAAAGCAGGGATCTATATTTCATTTGCCAGAAGAGCAGTGTAGTGCTGTGGCTGCAACCTGGGAGGAAAGAAGGCTGCTGAAGAAGAAAACCCTGGCTGTAACTGTCGGAGGAGCAGCAGAAATTATGAAAAGAAGCTCTCCTCCTGCTTCTTCACCCCTCTCCTGGCTCCTGTGCATGCACTCTCAGGAGTTACTTAGCTCTGCAGATCTCCAAGGCCAGCAGCAGCCTTTACCTGCAGCTTCTGTGACCCCAGCAAGGCGCTCTGTCTGAACAAGGGCAGGCCACGGTGCAGCCGTTTGGAGTGGCACTTCATTTACTGAATGGCAGCTCCATAATCCTCTTCAAATAAAAAGATTGTGAAGTTTCTATGCTGGGAGCTGGTGCAAGGCTTTGTGTTCAGGCAGGTGGCACAAAGGAGTATCTCCTTCCTGGATGTAGGAGTTTCTGGGTTTTGCTTGAGCTTTGTTATTTGATTATTTGTTTTTTTCTTCACTGGGAGTTTTAAGGATTCTTCACAGGGTCTTATAGCTCGTTCCCAGTTGCCCTCTTCAGGACCAATATATCCTATGCGCACTGTATTTGGAGCCCTCAGCAATACACTGATCTCTGGCTGTTGCAGTAGAGGAGGCAGATTAATTAAGGTTCGATTTGTTACAGTTCAGCTGTAGTTTCTAGGGATGCCTTTCATGCCAGGAGTGAGTCTGTGGATCATGGAGGATGTGTTTTTCCTCCTTTCCCACCTTGCAGAGGAGGGCAGGGTGGCAATAAAGGGACTAGGGATTTTGCTCAGGTAAGTGCTCAGGGAGGAGGCTGGTACGGAGCTGTTAAAGTGAAGAGTTGATCCTGTTTCCAATGGCAAGGTCTCTTTGTCGCAGGGACTAGTGGCTGGCATACATTCTCCCTGATTGAAGTGCTTGTTCTGGCAGGGGAATGCCTTGCAGATCTTGTGGGATGAGAGGAAAGGCCTCACAAGGCGTGATCTGTGCCTTTCCCACCTTACCTCAGCTCTCAGCAGAACTATTTCCTGGTACGTTGTCTATCTCTTCAAGAGCAAGGTAGCACAGTAGCTCATGAACTGTATGTCCCGAGCCTTCTGGCTCAGTTGATAGGCCCTGCCTGACCTGCAGCAGAGCCGAGTGCTTTAGGAGTCACCAAGCCAAAGCATCACCTTAAAAGAGGTCCCAAAGCCGGGATGGGAAAACATGTCTGCTCCAAACTGAGATGCTTTTGGAAAGACCAGATGTAGTTACTGGAGAGTCAGAGTCCCCACATTTGCCCTATGGCTAAAGGAGCCTGGGAGGAGGCACGGACAGAGAGGAGAGCTGGGAGCAACTGTTTTGCAAGGGATGGATTTTTGGAGAGCACGTGCACGTGAGTGTGCATTCATACATGTGTAGAGGGGATGTGTTCAATTAAGGGAGTGTGACTGCAGGTTGCAGGATGTGGAGGCTGCGCGTGGCAGAATCTCCACAGCCTCATTAAACTCTCATGTCCAAATTAAATGTCAGATTTGCATATCGGTGCTGTGTTTTCAGGACCATTATGCAGCAGCCGGGAGGAAGCGCATGGGCGGGGGTGCTGCGGGTATCCAGCAGGGAACACAAACCCTCATCTCTGCTTCATTGCAAGGACACACCATAGGAAATGCCCAGCAGGCTGGAGGAGGAAGAGCTGGTGACAGAAGTGTGTGAAAGGCAGTGGTGGGCTGGGGGTTATACTTTCCAGGGGGGAGCAGCCTCTACTCTTCACTGGTGCAATTCACCAAGGAGGGCACAGACCCAGACCAGTTTGCCCGTCGCTGCCTCATTTTAAAATTGGGAAAACTGAGGCATGGGGAAAGGGTGTGATGGATTCACCTAGCAAAGCCTTTCTGGGGATAAGGCACAGGGCACAACACATGCCTGCCAGCTGTGCTGACAGGAGCAAACTGTAGGGTGCCCAGCACTTCTGCAAACCAGTCCTTTCAGTTGAAGACCACCTCAATCCAGCCTGATCAGCTCCTTGAAGAATTTTGAGGTTCAGCAAGCCAGTTCTTCCTTCCTCTGGAGAAGGATGCAGCCTGACCACCCCTCTGCAGTGGGCCACTGGAGACGTGGCAACACTGAGTGGCATCTGAGCAAGCTCTGAAGCTGCCCAGAGGAGTGAGTACTGTGCAGTGCTCCACTCTTTCTGGTCCTGGCTGAGAGTCCAGACCCAGCTCCTCTCCAAAGCTGTGCAGTAGGGAAGAGATTGCTACCTCGCTCCTGGGAGCCCTGCAAAGCCAAGCATGTGACATTTTAGGGATAATTAAGGACTAAGCTTGATTTTACTGGGTCAGGGCTCTCCTATGGCTACGTCCATTCCTGCAGGTGGAAGAGAGTGCTGCATGTGATGAGCAGGGTTGTACTGGAGCATCCAAGCTGGTCTTTGGCCATGGACAAGTACCCAAACCAGCTTCTGGGGGTTTTTACTACCCCCTTGCTTTCAGGAGACAGAGGAAGGGCACTGCACTGCCTTGCGCTCTGGTTGTACAGCTTCACCTCCAGAAAGCCCTATATAATTTCCACCAGGCTGGATTCCAGTAAGATCTTGTTTTAATCCAGATTTAATTACCTGTAAAGACAGACAAGCCTCTTCCTTGCCTCTTGGGAAGCCCAGCCAGCAGGGTAGCTTCAGGTATTGGTACAAAGCCAAACTCCAGCCTAGGTTGGTGAGCCCCTGGAGTGCACAGGAATTTCAATTGTGGATGGAGACAGATAAATGTGTCAAGGGACTGAACTAAGCAGCACTCAGAATCAGCAATACAGCACCTGAGAGAAGCAGATCCCCCTTCACGGGCAGTAGGAGGTTTACTGGGCTCTGTAGTTGAATGCCTATAATCCCACAGAGACTTCTGCCAGAGGTCTGGTTGCAGAGCAGTGGGTGGCAGCAGCAGAAAGGTGCTTCCTAACGGCACGCTGGTAAACAAGTAGCTAAGAGCAGGACTGACTGCAAGGTAGCAGGAGCAGAGCAAAAGCTGTTCTCTTCACCACCCCTCCTCAGGCAGGACCAGACTGGAGGCTTATGAAGGATTAGCAAGATTAGAGAGCATCATTTATGGGGGAAGGTGAGGCAATGTTTCTTCCTTCAGGAAAAGGATCATGGTCACCTGGGTATGCTGTGGTGTGTTGCCCCAGAGTCCCTGCTGGGACCTGAAGGAATCAGGCAGACAGCGTGTCTTCAGCCTCTGGAAAGGGATGGCAGGCAAGGAGGAGGAATGAGGTCTCTGTTGCTCTGCAAAGCCTGTGCCTTGCTGTCCTGCACATCTGTGAAGCATGTCACATCCCTAATGGGCCAGATGCAGAAAGAAGCTGAACATCCTTAGAAGGTCAAACTCTAAGGCAGGAAACCCTCCTGGCTAATTCTAAGACACGGAAATGACAGGCCCTTCATGACAGAAGACGCCTGGGAGGCAGAGCAGCATCTGAGTCAGCTGTCTCCAGAGAAAGATTTGTCAATGGCTAGGCTAGTTTTCACCAGCTCCACAGCTGGTGGCAGTTTCTGCACTTCATGCGAGAAGCATCTTGTGTGGCTGACATGCTAGTCCCTGGAGGGGAGCCAGGGGAATAAGACCACTCCTTTCTCACTAGGGGTTGATGCCTGTGGAGCTTACCCAAGCACTCTTTGCACTGCAGCACCATTTCCCCAGGAACAAAAGGGGCCCAGCATCAGTAAAGAGCCTGCAGGCACAGGGCTGGGGCCTGAAGGGTCTGAAGCATCTTCTCTGGCCACCTTCCCAACACATGCATGCCTGTGAGGCCAGGCTATGAGTGCAGCTCCACAGCTCACCGCCTTACAGCAGGCTGCTAGGCAGGTAAGGACAGTGTACTTCCAGGGGTGTCGCTCCTGATTTACACTATTGTAAAAAGAAAGGATGCAGCTTTGATTAAACCTTGTTCTAAGTGCTGGGAGGGACAATGTGATGGAGGACTGGGATGAAACTCTGAGATCTGCCCTAGACCCCCTGTAAGTCAGTTGTATAATTCCTCCTGGTCCCCGTTCTTCTATCCATAAAAGCTGGGGTATGTCCTGCCTTGGCTATGAGGAGTACAAACCTTTCAGGGCTGAGACTGCTCCTGCTGACCATTACAACATCTAGGAGAGTAATGGAATTCCACGTGCTGCTCTGCCGACTGCTTCAACACTGACCCTGGGCTGGCAAAACTGCCCATGGAGGAAAGCTCACGTTTCCTTTCCAAGACTCTAGCTGTGAGGCAGCATCCAGCTCCCTCAGCCCATGGTGGTGTTAACCCCAACAGCCTCTGCTCTTCAGGCGTTCCCCGGTGTGTTCTCTTCCCTGCCAGGAGGAACAACAGCTGCTCACTGCAGCAGGGCAGCAGAAAGACCCGTGCGCTTGCTGAGTGGTGGAGGAGAGCATCCTTCATGGCACAATGGAAGCAGTGAGCCTGGAGCTTCTGCAGGCAGGAGAGCAAGCCATGCAGGACGGCTGGGGTCACAGGGCTCCGAACAAGAACAGCGCTGAGCTTTTATGTGCACGCCCTTTATGCTTGCCTCTATTCATGCTGGGAAGGAAACTGCTTTCTCTGTATCCATCTCTCCGTCAGAAAATCCTTAGCCTCTGAATAGATTTACTCTCTGATCTGTAAGCTGTTTAGCACCAAGCCTGCCTAATGGAAGGAGGTGAATGAGTTTGGAGGGCTTTATTGGCAGGACAGTGCTCTGGAGAGGAGGCTGGCTCGCTTGTTATTGATGGGACCCTTCACTGGTGGAGACAGTCTTGAGGATGGGGAGCCAGGGAATGGTGGATAGCCCAAGATTGCAAACCTGGCTGTAGGCTTGACCCTGAGGTCTGCCACTGCCCCTCTGCCCTGTACCCATGGGCACATTCCCAGTATTTGCTTTACTTCTGTAACAGTTGCCCTTCTGTAAAATGCAGTGGAGTGTCCCTCTCTCTCCGTGGATGGTGAAGCAGAAGTCTCCTCTTCCTTTGTGTTTAAGGCCCAGAGCTACTTGACTACCTATAAATAAGTAGAAAGGTAGGTGGTGAAAAGGACACCGCAACAGAGTGCTTGCTCAGCCTCTGCTTTCTGTCATTGCAATGACGGTGTAGACAAATCCTTGGCTCCTTTGGCTGGATTCCCCAGAGACAGTTGTTAATGCTGCTCTCCCAGCTCTTCCACTGAGCTGTCTCTGCCTACTGCACTCATATAATCAGAAGTTGTAAAACCACTGACAAGTCCATAGACCAGAATGGAGATTACACGCAACATTAAAATTAAAAATGGTCCAGACTTACCAAGCTGTCTTCATTAGCCAGCTGTGTTTTATTTGTGGCTTTTACTGCCAAATAAAGAATCTTTCAGGTGAGTCAGTTAAACTGCCCTCAGAAGCAAGAGAAGGTGAGGGAGGAGAGACAGTTTTGCATGGCCACTGGGGATTCTGCCACAAATCAGCCAGTCTGGAAACCGCAGAACTGGTGTAAAATCGGGATGAAAACCTTAAAAACTCACCATCACTCCCTGAGTCCTCAGTGCAAAACTAAACAGAAGAGTCCCTTCCATCCTGCGGCAATGCAGAGCAGGGCTCGGCGCCTAGAGTACATTCAGTCATTTGAGCCTCTGCCTCCCTTGCCTTCCTCACAGCCATTCACTGGTTGTCTTCTGCATTCACTTGGTTCCTTAGTTTTGTTTCTGTCCTTTTCTACCAGACTTCTGGCTTTAGGAATGATCCTAGGGAACGCATTAAGAGCAGGCACCATTGTGGATACTTAAGGGCAGTATTAGAAGGCAGAGTATTTGTGCCTCAGCATATTCCAGGACTTCTATCGAGAAGGTACACTGGTCATACTCTCACCTGGGTTTCAATGCTTGTGGATTGTTTCAAGTGGCTATGGCCAAAGTCATGGTTGCTGATAGAAACTACCAAGCATTAGTGGCTTGGTTTGACTTTGCATTGGAACCAGATAAGTCTTGCATTCTGTTTTAATTTTCTCTTTGTACTTCTGGACTCTTTCAAACCACAGGCTTGAAAGGAGTGACATTTGTTCCCCCAGGGATCAAAAAGTCTCATGCAAGCTACCGCAAAATGAGAGAAGTGATGCTGCCATCACTGCCAGCAGAGGAGAGTCAGGGTGAAAGGAGCTAAATTCCTCATCTGCTTCCTGCCTGTTCCAGGCTGGGGTTCTGTCTCCCTGATTACTCCTTGAGTCCCCCACATGCCTGATCCAGGATCATGGTTAACACAGAAATCCAGCCCTTCCAGTTCTGCAGCTGGCAGACTGTGTCAGAAAAGCTCCTCTGTACTAATGAGAGAAGATGAGATATAACTAGGTAAGGTCAGGTATTCTCTGATTATCTGCTTCCTCATCAGCTTTATGCTGCTTTAATGCAGCTGAAATTCTTTGCAGAAAACGCTTTCATAAATAAGTCAATTTTTATGAGAAATGTGATAACAAATTTGTCTGTGGGAAAGAATGAAAGATATAGGTGAATCATCCCATTTTAACATTTCCAAAATGGAAAAAATATACCACTTTACATTAGAAGACACCATTTTGTTCAGAAATGAAAGTTAACTGATATTACAAAAAAGATCACAAAGGCTGAGCTTGTATGGGTGTAGACAGTGAAGGAGCCCTTGTCCTGCTCCTGCTCAAGCAGTTCAGACCGAGCTCAGCTGAATGAACTTCATCCTTCTAATACAAAGAAGATCTTTTTCCAATCTACCCTTAGACTTTTAAATACCGTTTACTGCAAAGCCAGTGCTGTGAGCTGGCACATTATACATTTTGCACATTACATCAGATAATAGGTTGAAAAATAAACGGTATAGGAAGTAGGGGCTCAATTGTAAGACACCTAGTAATCTAGTCCCCAGCAGGGTGGGGACCTTCCCCGCTGTGCGCGGCATGGCTCTGCTCAAGCAGATGTCTTCAGGTAGGGGCAGAGCATCCCCTGCGTGATGCCAGCCCAGCCAGGCTGATGGCACGGAGTGCAAAGGAAGAAGACTGGCAGGCAGCAGTCGTGGAGCATCAGATTTGGGTGCAGATGTGGGCACTGATGCATATTTGTTTCTTGGCCTTAGTTTTGTCATTTAGGTTTCTCTGTGCTTCTCATCTCCCTGTCTGGAAACAAAGGGATAAAAACAACTCATGACCCCACTCCCCTAGGCATGATATAAGGATGTGTGAAGCTGGTGAGGAGATCCCATACAATAGCAAAAGAGGTTATTTAAGCCTTGGAGATGGGTACGGTTTCACTGGCACAGATGTTAGGGAATAATAAATTCTCCATGTCAGGCTTTTGCACTTCATGTGAGACAGACGGCAGGATGGAGCCCACGGCCACGCTGGGCAGCGTGGCTGCAGCCGTGCCGTGCCCCCGCTCCTTGTGCAGCCGGGGCTCCATCCTTCCCGTGCTGCCATGGCGTGAGGTGCCACATCTAGCGCCTGCTGTGAGCGCGCAGGGAACTCCCCCATCCCTCAGCGGGAGTGATTGCTGAGAGCTGGAGTGCTCCCCAGGGAGGCAGCGGGAGAGCGTTCGTGCCGTTTGTCTGTGTGTGTCTATGTGTGTTTTTTCACTGGCAAAAAAAAAAAATCTTTCTTGGCTCATCTGTCAGGACATGAGGGAGCTCCTGCCTTTGCTGCACAGCCTTGCCATGAAAGCCTTGTCACCCCATGACTCTGGAGGGGCACAGCACGAATAACTGTACTTGTCCCCAGCTGTGCTTTTTAAGGAGGCGGTACTCATTTGTATAATGTCCTATTGTTATGGGATTTAATTAGCTGTGGTTTGTTCACTCAGCAGACACAAATGAGGTTTTAATTTTTTGTGTACAGTTGCGAGGTGGTTTTTGTTCATCACATCAGGAGCTCTCTGAGGCCTCCCACGTCAGAAACTGCCTCCAAAAGCATGGAAAGGGCCAGATAATACTGGGATGATATTCCAGAAGTGGCAGGGTAGGTTGCAGTTTGACATGAGCTGTGGTTATTTGTCACAAATATATGGCACTAGAATGTCCCCTCCTAGCACCTAGGAGAAGTCCTGGTTGCAGAACAGCATACTGCTGGGCAGCAAGTGACTTAGGAAAACTTGTCCTCAGCAATAGTGCCAAAAGGATACAAGATTCCTAGGATCACACACCACACAAGTACTGGTAGGAAACCACACAGACCCCCTCTCAGCTCGGTAGAAGTGTTGAAAGCATGGAAGGAGGTGCTCAGCATGGGAGAAATTCGGGAAATTGGACAGTTGGCTTGATCCTGCCTGAGAACCAGTCAGCGATATTGGAAGAAACTTGCAAAAGCCAGTCAAGAAAGTTTGAGTGTTAGACACAACTGTGAAAACATTTTTTTTTTAATTACTTTTATCCTTTTCTCTGCCTGCTTTCTCCATTTGCTGCCTTCCTTTGCATTTGCAGTCTTGCCGTGTTCATCGGAAAGCCCCAAGTCACTCCCTCCCAGCAGAGGGAGAGTGTGAAGATGCTGAAAGGGGCTGGGGAGCAGGCCTGAGTCTCTCTAAAACCTTCCAGAGCCTCATTTCCTTCTGCTCTACATTGCCTCTCCTCTCTTCAAGTACCCAGAAGCAAAATGGCATTTACTTTCTTCCTTAATGTCAATATTTGCTTTCCTTTGGAACTGTCTGTTTAATAATAATTCTTGAGCACAGAGGAGAGGAGAGGCCGCTGGGACCAGCTCTGTGAGCTCAGACTGGGGAGGGTGGTCCTGGCACTCACATTTTCTCTATTTTCTCTGGAACATGTTCTCCTGGGGCTGGAGCAGTGAAGGGAAAATGCCCGGACTCCAGGATCCTCATGCATGCTTGCAGGTAGATGTTTGCCTTTGGTGGGATGCCGGTGCAAATGGTTCCTACTCCTGTATGTTTTTCTTCACTCCCCTTCTCTTCGTGATGGATGCTGTCTATGGGACAGGCAGCTGCAGAGGGAGATGCAATTTTTCTTAGCTTGCCAGCCATCAATCTCCTGAACAATACTCAGCTAATGAAATGGCAATGTTATCACAAGCCTGTCACCAGCAGTAATGGGGCGATTGTTAGAAACTCAGACCAGACGGAGAGAAAGCACGAAAGGCTTCAGAGCTTGTCTTCAGAGCATGATTGCTGGTGAGCTGCTTTTGATGAGCCCTGGCCACCCTTTAGCGCAGGACCAGGAGCCCCCATTTGCTGGCCGCCTTCTCCCACTCTGAAAGGAACACCTTCCTCTCGTGCTGGGGCTGGGGCAGCAGTGTCCACACATGGACAGCCACTGTCCTTTATGACCACACTTTGTTTTCATCTGAATTCACAATGTGGACACCCTGTAGTCATTTAAGAAGGCACTTTCTCCTGTCTCCTTTTGGGACTGACATTGCCAAGTGAGTAAGAAAGTTTTTGATGCTTCTTCCTTTGAAAACCAAGAGGTTTTTAAGTGGACAAGCTGTGCCCTGACTTGTTGCTCTTCCACCCCCTGCTTTCCCCGGCTTGGCATGCTTAGATTAGGCAGCAAAGAGTTCATTGAATGGTATTTTGTCCCTGAGGCCCTTCTGTCCCTGTTCTCAGCAGATCCCAAGGCACCAAGCACAGTGAGAAAATGCTGCTGAGCAGCGCTTTGCCTCCTGACTAGCCCTTCTGCTTTGCACGGCTTGTTCTTGTTCTGAGTGATTAAGTGCAGACTTGTGATTTGTTTTCATTCTGAGGAGATAGGGCTGATGACAGATGGGGACACACTTGGAACCTGCAGGAGGCATTAATCAAAGCAGAGGTGTTGGCTGGGCCGTGCTACATGTATCATGGGGCAGACTCTTCCCTTTAACGGTGAAGAACATCCAGTTAAAATAAAGCCCCTGAATGTGTGAACAGATGGAAGGAGCAACTTGGGGGAAATGAGAGACGAGGGGAAGATACCAAAGGGACAATCTTTCCCTTAGCCAGGACTTTGGGCTGCCTCCAGACAGGAGAGATAAGCCACTCGCTAGGTCTCATCCTGCTTTGGATTATGCTGAGAGAATGACAGGTTGCCTGCGGCTGCCACCAGTTTCTCTGCAGGATCAGCCGGAGAAATGCCGGCTGGCTCCCCAGGTGTCCTGCCAGCTCAGGCACTGGGATGCTGAGCACAGGGGCAGCCACCCCCGAGCCCTCCTTTTTCTGAGGCTGATCTCTGTGCTCAGCAAACTGCAGTAACATCCCACTGATGATACGGACAAATATCTGGCTGAGCAAACACTGGGGAAGCTGGTAACACCTCCAGACGGTGAGAAGTGCTAGAAATATAGGTGTTATGTGCACACTCTTTCTTAGTAGCTTCTGTGTGTATCAGGTACAAGGTAAGAAAGTGCTGGAGGTGTCGGGGGATGCAGAAGTTAAAGACCACAAGATCTCTTCAGCTGGTGCAAATCTGCTTAGTGCACCCAAGGTCAATGGGGCTCCCAGGATTTCTGTAACAGGTGGATCCAGCCGGATTGCTTTAGGAACTGTGGTTTATATGACTGCTCCCATTCTAGGTCTTGGCTGGAAAAAATAGCATTCTTTTTTGTGATAATCATCACTGAACACTGGAAAAAAATAATGAGAAATGACCAGAATGTAACCTCTTGAGAGTGCTGTAAAATATTTTGTTGTTTATTTACTTTAGGAAAAAGAAAAATCAAAGAGAAGACTAATAAGAAAGCTAAGATTCTGTGGTGGGAGAAAAATGCAATTTTCTTTTTAAAGCTCTTTCTGATTTTAAAGTGACATATGGAAAAGCATAAATGGTTCTAGAAAACTTCACAAGAAATAGAAGAGAAAATAACTGCAACAAAGGGCAGTATATAGAGGGTCATATCTGCCTTCATCTCCTGTAAAACAACATTTGCTGCAACAAAGCGATGGATATTTTAGTTATTTATTGTTGTGCCAGCTACAAAATATTAAGGAAATAAAAAAATTTTAATTTACCCTGGATATAGTCTTGTGGCCGAGAGAACAAGACTGCCCTGGAGCATCGTACTTGAGTGCACAAGCAAGTGGGGATGAGGAGAGCAGACGGCTTGGAAGGCCGGCCACATACTGAAAGGAGTCATTGCTGGATAGAGTCACATGGAAAGAAAAGGTTTGTGACACAAAGGGCGGGGTGGGAAGGAGGCGGGCAGACCTGGGAACCCCTTCCATTGCCTTCATCCACGGCTACATCCTTCCCTGCACAGTCCTGTGCAGAAAGCAAGCAGCAAGGTCCAGGGCAAGTTCTGATGCAAAGAGCCTCTGAATGAGAAAAGTGGGGCTGGTCCCTTTTCTCCACTTGAAGCTGGTCCAGGGAGAACAGAAAGGTGCCAGGGTCAAATGAGGAAAGTGATTTCTTTAGAAAATGAAAACAAAATTGTTTAGTTTACCCCAGCTCTTTGCTAATTGCTTCCACTCGTTTCCCCACTTGTTCTGAGACAGGGTGTCCTTGTGGCTAACTTCTGCCTTTTGTTCTGTTACCATGCACCTGGTGCCATCAGGTGCCTCGCAAAGATGACGATGCCTTGCCCACCCTGCGAACTGCTAGGTGCAGTGAGCAATTGGGCACCCTATGCAAGAAGCCCAGACGCCTCGCCAGAGAGGACAGACAAGCAGTGAGTAGTGCTGCAGATGGCCAGAGGGAGCAATGCCAGTTTTGCACGACGCACTTGGCTTTTTGGGAGCACAGTGAAGAGGCTGTTGAGCTGGAAAGAGGCAGGAACATGTCCTCCTGCCTTAGCTGGGCTTCGCTCAAGGCTTTTTCTTGAGCTTGTCCTTTCTTGTCATATCTGGAAACAATCAGATGAGATGCCCAAGATGGGATCACCGTCAGCACTCTTCATGTTAGATGCCATGCACCAGGATGATTGGGACAGGGAAACATGGCTTAGTGGTAAGCTGGAGCAATGAAGAGAGGGTCTCCACAGCAAGGCAGAGAGCAATTTGCCAGCAGCTTTCCAGAAATGGGATTTTCCTCTATCGGTCACAATAGTCAAGGAGCAACACGGTTGGGTGTAGTTAGAGGTGCCGGGACATTCCCATGGCGGCAAGAGGGTGTGGGAGCCAGGAAGAGCTCCAAGAAGGTGATGAGGAGGTCGGGGAAGGTTTGCTGAAGCAGCCGTGGGAACCGCTGGGCTGCCTGGTGGCAGTTTCACCAGCTGGACAGCACTTGTACCCTGGGGCCCTAACCGTGCCCTGCGGTGCCTGGGACCCACGCACCGCCTGCCGCCAGCGATGCTCGCAGGGCAGGGCTGAGGAGCCCTGTGCAGTTCTTGCTTCACCTGTGCCAAGGATGAAGCCACAGTGCTGGTAAGCTGGGGGGTCCTGGCTGCCCACAGGTAGGATAACGGCACTCCTGAGGGTCATGGTCACTTCAGTGAGCTTTGTGGGGGTCTGGAGGTGGCATGAGTGCAAGGAAAAAGAAGTCTGGCAGAACGGGTTAAAGTGGCAGACAGCACCTGCTGGGAGAGGGCTGGCCTCCTTCAGACACAGTCACCCCAAAGATAGAGACTAATGAGCAAGGTTTAAAAGTTCCAGAAACACACCACCTTTTTCAAGTAAGCATGTCAGCTCTTCCTCGTCCCAGTTTGTGGACTGAGTGTTCAGAGTCTCTTTCAATTCAGCCCACAAATCATCTTATCCCTTTTATGTCTTCTCTTCACGCAGTTGGTATTTGTCATTAACACATTTTATTAGTCTTTGTTCCCCACCCCCAGTAAAAAAAAGGCTTAATAAAATGCCAGAACACATACTGAGCAGAAGAACAAATTGTTAATGCATTCTTTAAACAAATACACTTCTCCTCCAGTCTTTGGATGGAGATTAATTACCCTCTTGGAACTTAAACCTGGATGTGTGCTTTGATTGACAGCTGGAGGTTATGTCTGATTCCTTTTTTTAGGGGCTGAAGCGAGAACTGGCTTGGCAGCGCTGCAGAGCAGAGTCCGACAGCTTGCTGGGTTCAGAACCAAACAGCATGGTTTCTGATACACCTCAGCCCTGCCCCAGAAAAAAACACGCCAAGGCCAAAGGCACACTGGCCCATTTACAGTGACGGAGGTCGGCTGTTCATTGGGGCGATTTTAGCCACGAGGACAGGTGATGGCAGGGCGCTGTGAAGGGCTCTGAGAAGGGGTGAGAGAACGGTTCGCAGAAGGTGGGTTCATTGGTAGCTGCAAAGGACAGGAGCAAGGAGCTTGCTAAGCCCTTCCAGCAGCTCGTGGGCTTTCTCGTTGGCTTGTGGCCCAGCTAGAGGCAAAATCCCACACTAGCTGAGTCTTTTGTCACACTCACATTCATTTCCTCTTCCTGCCTCCCATCGCCAGAGCCATAGGAGGGCAGGGTTCCTCTTTATCCTAGAAATAAACTGCCCTTACACCCGGCCAGATGCATAACCCCGTGCAGAGGGAGCTGCAGCAGCTCTCTGCCACACCAGTGCCTGCAGCACTGGAGGACACAGCTCCCAGATCCAGAGCCAGCATTTCCCACGGGGCCGGACTGGCCTCCTGCCTCCAGCTTGGGTTAATGACGTTTGTAGGACATGTAATTGCACTCCCCCATGATATGGGTGCATTACTAGTCCACGAGCATGCAATAATGAACCTTTTAGCAAGGAGGGGAGAGAGAGAGAGAGAGAAAGAAAGAGAATGAATGAGCTAGGAAAGAGAGAATGACTGCGGATTCAGTTAGTTAATAAAGGGATTGCAGAAAGCAAGGTGAAGAGACAGTGGTAATTTTATGCACTGCCAGTCAGGCCCATTTGTCCTGGGAGTAGCTCCAATTTCTCTCTGAGCTGTTCTTTTTCTTTAGAAATGGAGCTGTGAAAGGGGAAAAAAAACCCACCCTGATTAAAATCAGCACCCAAAGTGTCAAGGAAATAAAGCCATTTTAATCTCTGTATCTGTAGATGTGTCTTTTCCCAAATAAGTGAAACAAAGGGGATTTTAGAATATTGGCCAGTCATACAGAGCAAAGGCTGAAATCATCCAGACTTTGATGGTAGTCTTGTCATATCCCAGTCCTAACCACAACAGAAAGCCAAATTTCATCTTTGCAGCTGTTAATTCCCACTCATATACACATCTATCCACTCCACCCTCATTCACTCCCCATTCATTCATGACCATTTAGGAGCAAGCCTCCCTTAAACCCCTTATCAGCACGGTAATTCTGATGCCTTATCTCTACAACAGGTTCAAATCTTCTTCCCATTATTAAATATTCCTAATGCTGCATTATAACTCATAAGCCCTGCCCTAGCCTGAGCTGAACCCAGAGGAAGAGACAGTTGCTACTCTGCCAGCACCACACACTGGTCCTCTATTGCTTTTAAACTAACCTTTTAGCAGATCCTTGAGCATCAAGGAGGAGTGAGATGTACTTGATGATGTTGTTCGATTTTTGATTGAGGAGAAAAGAAAGTTATTTGGGGAAGACAGCTAGGAAGGGCATCCCTGTGTTTAAAAGCAGGCATGGATTTTCCCCTGCAGTCAATGGGAACTCCTTGTGAAAAGGCTGGGTATGCTTTAAGACGGCAGGATGGGGACATAATAGGGAAGTGTAAGTATTAAATTCTAGGCGAGTGGAGTTTGGAGGGGTATGGATGAGACAGTTTTGCAGCAGGTCTCTGGGCAGATGGATGTGTTTGCCTATGCATTGCACTTCACTACAAACCGTGCCCTGCAACTGGGTCCAGTGTCTGGACCCCTGAGCAGTTACTGCACACCCAGGCGGTGCTTTTTCCCCTTGACAGAGATGCTCTAACCAGCCGTGGCAGTGGCTTGGTACAGGAATGAGTGGGCTGAGCATGTGAAGCACAATTTATGCATCTGCATGCAGATGCAAACTGCTCGTATAGGAATATTTCACAGAATCCCAGACCGGTCGGGGTTGGGAGGCACCTCTGGAGATCACCCAGTCCAAACCCCTGCTGGAGCAGGTTCACCTAGACCAGGTTGCACAGAGTCACATCCAGGTGGGTTGTGAATGTCTCCAGAGAAGAAGCCTCCACAGCCTCTCTGGGCAGCCCGTGCCAGCGCTCTGTCACCCTCAAAATAAAGTTTTTCCTTGTATTCGGATGGAAGTTCCTGTGTTGCGGTTTCTGTTGCAGAAAGCAGTTGCCTTGATTCATCCTGTCCTTTCTGTTCACAGCTCCGCCAAGGGACAGCCAAGCCCTGGTCAGAGCAGGTGTCAGCTACAAACGTGAGCACTCAGGGCTGTTAGAGAAGCTTGCAGGGCTTGTCGCCAAGGGAACACACAGAGAGGTTCGGCAGCAAAGCCAGCGCAGTTCTTAAAGAGAATTAAACCTGATGGGGTTGCCCCTAAGCACAAGGTCTTGCACAAAAGGCTGAGAGCATTCACGTCTGTTTAACCTCTCTTAACTTCCCTGCCTTTACCCCTTTAACTGAGTGAGCACAATCACCTTGTTCTTGATGACTTGAGCGTAAAAAGGTTTGGTGGATTTTTCACTGAGGCACCCACGCTGCCTGCCCTTTCCTCAGGTGCACAGGGGATATAAACCACTCATCAGACAGCCAAGGTTTTGCTATTTTCCTGTTGTTCCTCTTGGAGATGAGATGCGTGGGGCTTGGGAAATGAAGGTAAGCAGCCTGGGTGAGCTTTGTTGTGAAGGAGGATGCTGTGGATGGTAAGGTGAGGAGCAGTGTTGGGGCTCAGCAAAACAGGGTGGTTTGTGTGATGCAGCCCAAGCTTGAGGGAGCTCTCAGTTCCCGGCTGTCCTGCTCTTCTGCTAGCAGTGGTCGCCTGGAGTTGGGGCTGCGGTTCAGCGCAGTTCGGCTCCAGCGGATGCGATTGCATTACAGGGAATTATCAGGTGGTTGCACCTGGCTTAGAGAGCTCCAAGAAGGCACAGGGGTGCAAAAGTGAAGGCAAAGCACTGGTGGTTTATGAAATTAAAAAGTTCATGGGTGCCAAATCCACGTGCTAGAGAGGAACTGAGAGATGGAAGAAGTCTCAGCAATGTTTTATCAGGAGTTAGGACAACGAGATCGGAGTTGAAAGCACTGTAGTGCCTGATTTGCTATCTCTTCTCTGCACCTTGCCTGCAATTTCTGCCTTTAGGGGTCTGTTAGACACCTTGGGTGAGAAATGCTTTATATGTATTCAGTGGGCTCTGCTTCCAGAGGCCTTAGTATGCATAAGGCAGAAAACCTATCTGGAGAGATCAGCTCAAGCCTCCGCTGTACCCTTACTGCAAACAAAAACAGAAGAGGGGAAAAAGGCAAAAAACATAACATGGGCCTCAGGCATAGGAGGGTCAAATTCTGAAGCTTAAACTGGTTATGGATGCTTTTAGGGGGAGCTGGGAAGGCCTGGCACAGGCGTCTGCCAGAGGAGCAAGCTGCCAGCTACGGGCAAAGCCTATCGGGCATCTGTGCAACGGGCCGTGGTGCCGGGGCCCCAAGCGATGGAGAGCTGACCCGCCGCTGTGGCAGGTGGGTCTTGATGGACCCCTGAGAACAAAGTAGGGTAGGAGAGCCTAGAGGTTACACTGGTGGAAGAGGTGTCACAGCTGCTGTGTTCTCCACACCTTGCCCAAACAGTGGCTGCCTGGCAAAAGGCTTTTTTTTTTTTAAAGAGCAGAAGAGGTTTGTTGGGAGACCTGCTTCTGCGAGGGCTGCTGTAGAGGGGAACAGAGCCTCTCACCCCCGTGAGCAGCATCTGACTTGGTGTGCTTCCCAGCATGGTTTTGGAGATGTATGTTCTCCCGTGCACTCCTCTTAAGCCTGGAACGCTTGCAAACAGAACTGATATTTGTGATGTAAATGTTATTGAGTTCAACAGTTCCTGTCTGAAAGGGACCTGGCAGTACCTGGCTGGCATGCTGCTGCTGTCTCGGTGTAAGAGAAGTTATGCAGAGGGACACAGAGTTTTTCCTTGTATGAAATGCCTGCTGGATAGGTGTGTGTGGAGACGGGAAGGGGAGGTCAGTGCCCCTCCGAAATGTAAGACCCTGCTGTTTCTGAAAGAAGGGGGAGAACGCTTGGACAGACCTCTTCTTGCAAAACTGCTGCTTGGGACACTCTTACTTTCTGCTGCTGCTGGAAGGGAGACGGGGCACTCGCGGGCAGCCCTGCAGCTTGCTGGGGGGGAAGCTGGCAGAATCAAACAGCCCGTGCAATGCAGTGAGCGGCTGTGGCTGGGCTGGGCATGCCAGCGGCTCAGGGCACCTGCTGGGCCACAGCTCAGCTGGTAGCGATGCAGAGGGGTCTGAAGAGGTCAGAGGCCTTAAATGATGCTGCCAGAGAGACTGAGGATTTGAATTCTGTATTATAAAGATGGGGCAGTTTGCTGGTTTTACCTTGAGAGCGTGCTGCCGATGGAAAGCTGGATCTCAGGAGAGTGGGTGAGATTCTCCTTTGCTTTCCGAGTCTGCTGTCTCGTCTC
>JAVJGI010000039.1:1246868-1358267 GCA_035590275.1 Ibycter americanus | reverse complement strand
GTCTCCTCTCCTTCCTCAAAGGAGAAATCTCCACTGAAGGCTGGAAACCTTGATACCACTGGTGTATTGTCAGATGCTGGTTGCAAGTGCAATGTAGGTCTGGTCCTGTAGATGCTGGTGCTGACTGGAGATGCTTAGTAATAATATCACGACTTGCTGGCAGTGGCACAACAGGAAATTGGAGTAGTAAAATATTTCCCTCCTCGCTGCATCCCATTTACATGTTTATAATGGAGGTTTTTAAGACCCTAATGAGAAGGAATGCTCATTGCTGGGAGATGATGATTAAAGCAGAGACAGACGTGATTGCAGACAATAACAAAGGGATGTTAATTACATCAAAGGAACCAGGAGGGCAGTGCAGCTGGAGTGGCTGCTGTTCACCACCCTGCGATTGGGGCTGACCTTGTCCCCCTCATCCTGGCACAGATGTGCTCACCCACAGGCTCCAGACCTCAGTGAAAACCAGCTGAGATGCAGCTATGGGTAGAAAAGGACAAAGCAAACGAAAAGCCCCAAACAAAGAAAAAGTCTCCTTCCAGCTGCAACCTGCAATAGGAGGAGGGAGCTGAATTTGTGCATGGAAAACTGCCTCATTGTAATGGGGAGACGGGCAAAGCTGGCCTCTGCCTATGGGGGAAGTAAGCAGTATTCAGAGCAAGAGCAAAGATGCTCAGGAGAGGCAAAAAGAGGGAAAGGGCCCTGGAGACATGACTGAGAGCTCAGCCTGTTAGGTGAGATGGGCCAGGTAGTGAACTGATGGGGTGCAGATTAAGGAGCTTCTGTTGGGTGCATATAAATCAGACCCAGCCTTTGAAGCTATGCAGAGGATTCTGTGGTTGTTTCTTCTTTGCCAGCCAAGTTCTGTCCAAATTCTGATTTCTGCTGCCTTGCTGGTGGAACAATGCCCCAGGGAGGTATCTCCTTGGATGGAATTCTCTATCTGCCTTCCCATGAGACTATACTGTTCTAGAAAAGGTGTTTGAGGAGATGTACATTTGGTGACAGAAGAGAGATGGAAAGAAAGGGATAAAGGAAAGTGCATGCATATAATTCAGCATAACCAAAAATGGCAGGGAAAAGAGTGAATTAATGGAAGGATGCATGAATGAGTGAAAGAACAAATGAAAAAGAGGTCTTTAGCAATTGCACAGGGCTTAATTTAAGCAGAACAATCCAGATATTTTCTCTTTATATAAATAAATCAGCAGAGCCCGAAGTGTTTGAGTGGGTCCCAGTCAAAGCCTCAGTATCAAACTTTCATCTATTCTTGACAGAGCAATTAAAGGGAGGGATGCAGGCTCTGAAATGTAGCCAAAAGGAGTAGGCTGAATATTTAATACAGTTCCAGGCTTTGAACATCCCAACAAACCAGTGGAATGGGGAAGCTGATGACAGCTTTATCTTAATGAAGAAACGGAGGGAAAAACCCAGCTGGCACGTGTTCTGCAGAGGGGAGGCCTCATTAGAAGGAAAGGCAGCGCGGCACGGGCAGCAGCGCTGCTCTGAGCTGTGGCTGGCAGCGCACACACCTGTAAGCGAAGGGCAAGAGAGATGTGCTGGCAGCCACAGGCCGTTCCTGCGGAGCAAAAGGGAAGCAAATACAGTTGCGTTGTGATGCTTTTAGTCATATTTGACTGGTGCCTTTCTACCGGATTGAGGACTCCCTCTAAAAACCAGAGGGGGAGAAACAAAGCATCAGACCTCGTAGGTAGGCTTCAGCTCACAGATACTGCAGCAGTGCCGTGACCAGTGCCGGGGCGGGGGGGGAAGTTTAATCAGTATGGCTGCTTGTATGCCTCTATTCTCAGAATTTGAGTCTGATTTGGGCTGGTCCCTGTGAGAGCAATTAAACCTGCCAACGTGGGGCAGTCGGAAGCTCCTGCAGCAGTAATCCTCCCTCATTCATGCCTGATTTACACTGTTCCTTTGCGTCAGCGCAAAATGTAGCACTAGTGCAAAATAACAAAGAACTGGCCTTAAAGGCTGGATGAGGCCACCGTAATGCTGTCTGCCATGCATTATCCATGCAGAGAAATTTTTGCCTTGAGACTGAGGGAAGAACGTATCCCCATCATCCTTGCTGGCAGGGAAATGCAAGCTGGGTAGTGAACAGGCAGCACCTTTCCAGCCTGTCTCCTTGGATGCTGTAATAGCGTTTCCCAAACTGCATTCAACGGAGGGAAGTGGATCCTCCCACCTCTCCTGTCCTACCTCAGTATGAGTGCTGGGTGGGGGCGAGTGGGTTTTCTGTTTGTGCAGTACTGAACGACTTTAACGGTGACTAACAGCAGGTTAATGAGGACTGTGGCCATGGGCTCTGCCCCCCCTCAGTGAAAGCACCCCCTTGAGCAGCAGAGGTGTGTACCTTGCCTCCCTGGGGATGCTGCTCAGAGCTGTGGGGTGGAGGTGCTCCGCGCTCTTACACCAGCCAAAAGCCCTTCCCAGCCCAGCAGGTGCCTGTTGTAGCCGAGGAAGTGTCATTAACTCCAGTGAGCTTTGGGAACGAATGACTGCGACTGAATCAATGAGAGGTTTTCGCCCTTGCACAAAGCCTTATTTAGAGACAGCAGTTCAGTTCAGTCTAACGTGCATGAACAGTCCAGGGTCATTCCACCCCTGTTTCTGTTCGCAGGGAAGACACTGGCTTGTGCTTGCCGCAGTCACCCTGCCTGTGAGCACAGCCTGTGCCATGTGTGATCGAGGCTGAGCCCCGAGACACCCGCAGGGGAGCCCAGCCGAGCAGCTCAGCGCTGAAGGAAGCTGCAGTACGAGCTGTTTGGCTGCTTCTGGTTTGGTGGTGGGTGGTTTGGGCTTTGTGTCTCCCCTGTTTTGCCGGTGGAAGGTATTGAAGGTATTTCTTTACCCCTGTCCTGTCATACATGCAATCTTCATGAGATTGATGGGAACTGGCCACTATTCCAGCTCTGGGTACTAGAGAGATTGCCTGGCACACGTGGCATGCTTGGGGCTCTCCGAGACTGGTTCCATAGTGCTAATGCAATAACAAAATACCTTAGAGCTGCTGCCCTGCTGCTGAGGGCAATCTCTTGGTCTGCAGCCTCTGGTCGGCAGCTGGGACTCTGTGGGAGGAGGTGAAGGCGAGAGCTTGTTGGGGAGGAGAGGAGAGCTGCTGAGTTAGCATGCAGGTTAGCTCAGCTGCCAGAGCTAAAGCAACTCATTAAAGGGATTAGCTGCCATCCCTGAGTGGATTTAGGATGGTGGCTGTTGCTATCAATAAGTAATCCCGTCTCCAATCCTCTCTAGTGGTTTGGGAAAGACAGAAGAGACGAAGGGTGGGAGGGAAGGAGGGACAGTAAGAAATGGGAGGGATAAATTAAGGGAAGTGCTGGAGGCAAGGAAGAAGCCCTCCCTGAGAGAGAGTGGTTTGCTGGCTAGCAAAGGAGCAAACTATTCCAGCTCCCTGGGCTGGTGAGTGGGCTGTGCTCTGGCGAGGAACCAGGAAAAGGATCCCTTTGCAAGTCACTGGAACCTGCGACGGATGGGACTGCAAAAGCAAGCTCTGGCATGAGACCCCACTTCCACGCACCGTACCGGGCTTGCTACCATCCAAGTTAGACTTGCTGGAAGAAGATTGTGCTGTGCAGTGGCTGGGGGATTGAATTTTGATTAGCTCTGACACAGTCACTTATAACCTTTTCATTAGAAAATTATGTTTAATAGAAATTGTTCTGACACCTCTCAGCAGCTTTTTCTCCTAATTCATTACAGGCTCACATGGTGGGAAGGGAGGGGGAGAGAAATGGAAAGGTATCTGTTCAGACAGTTTCTGTTTGGTGGCAATATTTACACTAATCAGGCTGTGGTGTGAAGTGACTAGAGAACAGGAGGTGGTAGCGGGGATGTAAGGAGCAGGAGCACAAAAGAGAAATGCTAGTGAGAATGGTTTCCTGGAACCCTGAGGGAGAAGAGGTGAAATCAACCCAATGCACACAGCAGGTAAATGTAAAACAGCTGGTGGGTACAAAATCCAGCCAGACAAGGAACGGGGAGCTGCTGCAGCAGCGCAAGAGCTTGTGCTGGTTCCACAAGGGTGGTTGGTGTCAGCAGCAACGGCTGCACTTGGGAGCCTACAGCCCCAGCGAGCATCCCTGAGAAACTGCTGATCCTTCCACCGGTGTGTCCAGCCTTCCACTCACAATTGCTGGATGCTCATCTGAGCATCCCTTCACACCAATTCATCTACCACCTTACCTCTGTTTCTTCTAGTTACGTATTGATCTATTCATCTGTTTACAATCTCCATCCATCTCTTGTTTACCTGCTCACCTATTTGCTAATGTCTCTGCAATGCCCATCCAAACAGGGGAGGAGGATGTGTCTGCTTCCTGTTCTGAATTAAAATCCAATGTTACTCTTTCCTGTGAAATACAATTTTTTGAAAGAAACGTTGTTTTGGGCCAACAGCAAATTTCTTTTCAGTTGTGCCTTGGAGAGGTAATAGTATAAAAGCCATGTTCTGACATGGCAGGTCTTACAATGAGAAGTGAAGGTGTTACTTTCTAACAGCGTCAAAACTATGTTTCTGCTTTATTGAAAGGCATCTCAACCTATTTTTTAATCAAAATGTCTTCCAAATTGATGGATGTATGGGTGTTGGAGGAAAAAACAGCAGAGCAAGCGCAGAAAACGTCTCCATGTCCTTGTCTGCAAGATGCAGCCTAGTATCAAAAAGCAAAGGCACATGCACAGCTTAGACCTTGGTGTGAAAGATGTGTGTGTGGGGATGCTGCTGTGCCCAGCCTAAAATGCCGCTCCAGATAAGTGCCATGTGGGACAGCACATGTCATGTCTGCATGTTCAGGGTTTCATAGAGCATAAGGGAGATAAGACTTGGCAGAGTTTGGGTTGGTGGCAGCAGTGACAGTGCATTGGTCAAATTAGTAATATAAGGTGCTGCTGAGTGATTATTCGCATTAGCTGGCTTCAGGCACAGCGGAGACACTGGCTGCTGTAGGCAGTCGAAAGAGAGGATGCTTCAAAGGGCAATTGTGTCCTGCTATTTCTGTTAAAGCAGAAATGACTCAAACTAAGCTTGCTCTTCAGCCCTGTAAAGTTAGTATCACCCCTAAACCTGCATCTTTCTTGTGGGCTGTCTTGAACGTTTCCGCCAACAGCAGGTTTTTGCAAGTTCATTGCAGCTTCTTGGAGAGGCCATGCAATCTGGTGGAGTGCTGGCACCTAACTGGCCTGCTTTCATTTCCCTGACACCATGTATGACACAGAGCAAATGATGTCACCTCAGCCTCTATTTCCATATCTGTATGATGGAAAGGAATACCATGTGTGGGAACATAAGGAATAATAGTTATTTGCACAGCTCTTTGAGATCCTTAAAGGGAAAACCCTGGAGAGATGTAAAGTGTTATTATAAGGGCTGTAAGTTCTTTTCAGGCAGTTAAAGGGATAATAAATTCATTGCCCAGGAGATCTGGTAGTAAGTTCTGTGCAGAATATGGTAAAAAGGTAAGACTGCTGCAGACCAGGAGCTTTTAAAGATTGATACTGAGCAGAAGGGCAATATAGCCAGGGTTATCAAGTTGAGGATTATCTTGGTTCTGGGTTAAAGTGGGATTGAAGGAGAGTCTGAGGAGGGTCAGTGTGTGTGTGCATGTCTTTGGGATGATGTGTTGTGTGTTAGTCCTGGGGTCTGACTCTCTGATTCCTTCCCCAAGGGTGGGGTTGTGCAGCTTGGAAAGGGGACAGAGGTGCATGGACAGCCAGGAACAATAGCATGGGGCACAGCAATTTTCCCCTAGGCAGCATTAAAGGAAGGGAGCACTTAAAGCTTTTTCTAATTCTTGTCTCCTTTCTAGAGAAAGGGAGTGAACATGAGCTCACCAACTTTTTGTTGGTTAAAGCAGCCCTTTCATAAAACACTAAAGGTGTCTGGAGCTGGTGAATGAGCTATTCCCCTGGAAGTTTGTTAGTATTTAGTCACATTGTAGTCAGGTATTTGGGCCTAATTTCTCATTTGAATTTCTTTGGCTTCATCTTGCAGTCGTAGGGTTGTTCTTAGGGTTTTTTATTTTGGCAGATTAACGAGGCCTTTAGTACCTGCTCTTGTCTCCCCACAAAGGTTTTTATCTGCTCTAATCGAGTCACTCTCAATCTCCGTTTTATAAACTAAAAGGCATGAGCTCTTTATGTCGCTCTCCAGGGAGCAATGGATCAGTGCTCTCAGCATCCTCTGCATCCACCTTTGGTCTTCACCAGGGAAAGCAGCTGTCCGGGCACCAGCCCTGCTTCAGTGCGTTCCTGCTAGATGGATGCTGGCTGGGCTGCACGTTGTCCCGGCCAGGTCATTTGTGAGGCTCAAGACTTGCAGCATCCTTTGGAGAACAGGCTGGGAAGCCGCGGTTGCTCTCGTTGGAGCTGTATCCAGTGGAGGCATTGCCTCTCTGCTCCGCTGCTGCTCATGCAGCCAGGAATGCCAGCGCAGCTGCTGAGTTATCCCTCTGCCTCCCACCCCTGCTCGCTCTGGAGCCATGGATGTGCCATTCCTCATCCTGGGAAGCTGGAACAGCCCCAGCTTTCCCAGCAATCCGGGTCTCTTCCTGAGCAGTTTCCCCCTCTCTATTGTCATATGTCTCTCCTTAGATCTTCGGGCTTTCTGCAGATTTTATTAATATTAATTTAATTCTTCATATCAAGATTATAGAGGAAAATTGAGTCGAAGCCTAGAAACGTTACAAGCCCCGCTTGCGCCTCTCCCTTGCTCAGTGACGCTCCTCCATTGACAACTCCTTTCCGAGAACTGCCAGAAAGCCGATTCTTAATCCATTTAACACGTACTTACTGATATCGTATAGTGCTAATTTTTTAATCAGAAGGTTGTGAGATACAAAGTCAAACATCTTACAACAGCTAAATATATTATATCTTTGCAGTTACCCTTATCAACCAAACTTGTAATCTCATCAAAGAAAGAAATCAGATTTGTCTGACAAGACGTATTTTCCATAAAACCATGTTGACTGATGTTAATTATATTTCTCTCCTTTAATTCTTTATCAATTGAATCATATATCAACTTTTCTGATTGCTTTGCCAGGGACAGATGTTGACTGGCCTAGATTCCCTGGTTCAATCACGTGGCAGCTGTGAAATACAGGCACAATGTTTACATTTTCCTTCTGTCGTTTTGTCATTTCCTTCTTTTTCTGGGGAACTGGATAGGCATGAGCCCTAACGCATCGGAGAGATGGCTGGGGGAGAAAAGATAGCAACTGATCTGTACAAATGCAAGGCAGGGGGAGCATCTCTCTTGCTTTGGCTGTTTGCTGTTGACTTCCCTTTGCCTTTTCTACACCATAGCTGGGATGTCTCGTTCCGGGCATGTGCTTGCAGCTTAGTGCCTCTGTAACGCCTGTCTTGGCAAGACTGATCCCTGAAGGAGTGGTGAAAGGGAGTCCCAGGAAACTACCTGGAGTGGGAACTGATGCAGGACTGTGTTTAGCTGGTTGGCCCTATTTAGTTTGGGAAGCCCACCTCTTCTGTGTAATGGGAGCACCCAAGGACCTGCTGCAAACGCTCCCAGCATTGTGCATTGGGTAGGACCCTTGAGATCTGCTTCTGTCATTCGTACATTCGTAACCAGCTTTTGAGTGACTTTGCAGAGATTCTTCTGACTCAGATGTACCTCAGTACTGCTGCATCTCTTTCATAGCCTTTAACACAGTTACTGCTGGCCAAATAACGCACTTGCATGCAGCGACCCTGCCGACACGCTGTACAAAAGGCTCCAGCTTGCTTTTTCTTGCTGTCTCTGATGGCCAGTGACTGGCTGGAGTGGGGACGATAACCTGTGCTAAATATTTCTGTCACCTTGATGTTGCACCTTGTTGGCCTGGTGTCCCATACTGACTCCTCTGGACTGGGCAGCGTGGAGCTAAGTGGTGGCATTGCCTTCATGCATTGCAGGAGGGACAGCGTGAGGCTGTGGAGCGGGGGGTGGCTCTATCTGCCCCTCTAGCAGGAGGTGGCGGTGGGCTGTGCAATCACACCTGGGGCCTGGTTTTTTGCAACTTTGAATCTGAAATGGAAGAAAGGAGTTTTCGCTTCTGGGCTATAACTTTTTCTGTTTCCGCATAGGGGAATGGATCCCCCCAAAGATGCTTGTTCATGCTCTGAGACCAGATTTGTCAGCTGCTAGACTTCTTCCCACTGAATTCACAAGAGAAAAATTCTTTAAAAGGGTCTTTCTGCTTCAGGGCTTGGCAAAGTGCTGCTAAACAGGCATGAAGGAACAGCCCCAACCACAGCATAGCATGGTGAGCTTGTAGGCATGACCTGTCCTTGGAACTCACTGCCTCAAGCTATGAAATGAGGTGAAAGACCCACCAAGATGCATGCAAAGCTAGCTGGGTTTGGAGTTACTGAACATTTCCACGGGTATGTTAGATCTTATTGTGTGTATCCATCCCCCTGATCAACTATCTCCATCCTAGTTTCGCTCTGGAAAGGTACAGACTATTGCCTACTTGGCGAGAGGGCTGGGATTTATTGAGGAGAATTCTGTGGCTCTGTGTAAAGTAGCGGGTACCTTTCCCCGGGAAGGAGGCGTGTTAGCAGAATGCTCCGATCCAGCATCAGCCCCTGCTGTAGTGCTTCTCCCGTGAGTTTTTTCAGACATCGGAAGCAATCAGCTATCTCCTACTGCCTGACAGTGTTAGATTTTCTTACCTCTCCTGATAAGAACTAACCTAGCATTTTACAACTGTATATCTGAAATTAGTAGCAGCTTAATCTCTCTCTGCTGGATCACTCAGAGGTGTAATTGTGCAGAAAAAAGGGTATTAAAATGCAAAACACTCTCCTATACTTTTTCATGTTAAATCCCTTCTTCCTTCTATTCTTCTTCTAATTTTACAAGAGGGTTTTTACTTTTTTCCTTCCCCCCCATCTGTGTGTCTGTGCGTCTTTCATAAAGAGAATGAGCTGGGCACGCAGAGAGAATAATTTCAATTTCTACATAAATCTCAGAAATGAATACTTAAATTCAAGCAAAAAATACATTCTTACACCTTTAATTTCCTCTCTATGAAATATAATGAAAAAGCCTGATTATTTTTAATTCTTCCCTTTAATAATTCAGCAGCAGAGTGATTTAAAGCTGGGGACGATAATTACCTTTTCACTTCCCTGGTAAATGGAGTTTTAATAGAAATGGAAGCTCAAATGCTGGAATTAATTCAAACAGGTCAGTGTCAGGTCATCCATAGCATCTTCTGTATAAATCATTTATCTGAAAAATGGCCTGCTTCTCAATTTCACAGGAATCCCTACCTAGAGGCTACATTTAAAAAGAAGACGCAATGTTTATGTCTTGTAAAGCATGGAGGGGGGGAAAAAAAAGTGCAATCCACATCATCGTGGAATGATTATTTTTTTTTAAATGCAAATTAAACTGCTAGTTGAAGGACAGGAGAGCAGGGACTTGTCTAGATTAGGGAAATTCAGCTGTAGCTACAATGATCACTTACTGTGGAAGCTTATATAGATCCTGTTATCTGAGCAGTTTGTGCTACTCAGTCTATTTATCTTCATACTACACCTGCTACACCCATTTTATAGATGAGGGATGGAGGTGAGCGGTGTCATCCGGAGGGAGGAGAGCAGCTGAGACTGGACCCCCAAAGTGGGGAGTAGGCTCCAGTTACTGCCCTGTGCAGCCACTAAAGCCTTTAAGGGAGAGGGGAGAAAAGGGGGAAAAAGGTCTCCAACTCAGCCATCCATGGAGGTGTGTTTTGTGAAGACAAGGAATAAAACAGGCCAGGTTTAGACAAAGCTGATCCTGCCCTGGTGAGGACAGGGAGCCCACAGAGCTGGCACGCCGAGCCTGTTCCTGGCACAGGGAGAAAGGGAAAAGCTCCCATGGCTTCACTGAGATTCCCAGAGACTGCCCCAAGGTCCCGTCCTAAGGGATTTGACTGCCAAACCATGCCTGTGGGGTCAGGGCTCTGCTGAATTCTTACCCCGAGCAGTCCCATGGCTGCTTCCAGCTGGCACTGATGTCTCTGGGCAGGAGGGATGAGCCCAGCACCCTGTTGAGGTGGTGGGGGGGGGGCAGCAGCGGGGTTTGGCTGGAATCAGGGAAAGCATCTGGGGGTTAAATTTTTCATGAGAGCTAAACATAAGCTGCCTGGTCTCTAATTAAGCACTGGGACGATAGAACTTTAAAGCACTCCAGCTCTGATTCGCCACAAGTGCGTGGTAATGATTTCTTTTCAAATGTCAAGCAGTTTTGTTTCTATTTCCTTTCATAAATAATTGGTGCTGAGCCGGTGGCAACACCAGCATCCAGCTGGCAGGAGGAGCCCGCGTGATCCACTTCCAGCATCCAGCCCTGCACTGGGGCTGCTGCAACACGTCCCAGGAGTGCAGGCAGGGCTGCATGGCTTAGGGTGCTGCTCCACCCTAAAAAGAAAAAAGGGAGAAGGGGGGAGGAAAAACCCGTTCCTCCTGGGTGGCAATACATGCTTTCCTGCTATCGGTGCCCGGTACAAGCAGCCATTGGAATTTTGTTGAGGTTTCCTATTTCATTTTATCAGGTCTCTTGTTTTCACCAAGATTAACCTCAGAAATCACACTGTGCTCCTGGCAGGGAGCAGTGGGTGCACGCTGAGGATGGCAAAAGATGTGCCCTTCTACAGGAACAAGGGGGACACCTCGTGCCTGAAGGCCAGGTGAATTCTGGACAAGCTTTGCTCCAGTGCCAGATTGCAATGGGGAAGGAGAGGAGCATGGAAGTGAGAGCTGGGTGGATGAGTCGTTTGCCATCCCATGTGCTGGGGAGGGAGCCTGGTTAGGCAGGCTTTAAAGCGTGTGCACTGGGGGATTGTTTTTATTGTGGTGCTTCTGGTTCCCAAGTCCGTTTACCTTTCCATAGTGCCTCCGGTTGTGCCAGCACTCGCTGGTCAGCCAGCACAGTACTGGGATGTGTCCCACAGGTGAGGTAAATGTGGTTGGTTTCTGCAGACGGAGCACTCATGAGCCTCGGTGGAACTGTTCGCTGTCTCCCACCGAGCTGCCAGCAGGCTAGTGCTGGCCGGAGAGCCTGCACGTAAATGAGTGCTTGGCATGTCCAGCTGGGCTGTTCTGGCAGAGGGCAGCCCACGGTTCCGGGTGACCCCTCGCCTCCCTGCTCCTCTGCGAGCACCTCCTGCCCTGCCAGGATGCACTGCCTTTCCTGGAGCTCCACTGCCCACTGCGGGTTTTCTCTGCCAGTTAGATTCTACACTAATACTCCTATATCCATTACCATTTACAGCCACGTATTATACACCATTGCCTGGGGAGATCAAGCAAATGATTGCATTGCTGGAATCTCAAACTCTGTTGGTAAATACAAATACAGCTTCCAGACATAGGCAATGACCCAATCAGTCATTGAGTCAAGGAGTTCAAACTGATGTCTTTTTTTGGGGTCCTACTTAAAATGCTGCAGAAGTGCTGTACGTTATAAAAAATGTTCAAAACAAGTTGCTGGTCCCTATTTAGACTTGACAGATCCCTAATCGGAAGTTAAATAATGCCCCTTTCCCTCCTTTCTGCTGTCTTCAGGGTTGGCACTGGCAGTACTATAGATAAGTGCATTAAATTAGAAAGTGTTTCAGAAATCTAAAAACTTTAGAAATCAGGTTTCCTGGCAAAAAGGTGACCTGCTAAGGGACATCCTGCTCTTACCACAATGGTGGAATCAATCACCTGTCTGTCTTTCAGAGGAATGCCTGGAGTTTTTCAGATTCCCTGGATCTATCCAGCCTAGGAAGGCAGATGTTTAAACCCTGATTTTTGCTTGCCTCTTGCTGTATTCCTTATTTAGCCCCAGAAATATCTGAAGTGGCCGTGCTGCCTATCTCAAGAGGGAAGGAAGAAAATAAATCAGACAAAATAGAAGCTGGGTTGTTTGCTCAAGGCATGTTAAAGAAGTGTGTGCATGGCCTTCTGCCTCTCAGCTGCAGGGCAGTGCCATGGCTAATATCAGTTCCTTGCTCCCAAGTGTCAAATGCCTGTTGGGCACAGCCAGCTTGCACGGTCTGGGGCCACTAAAGACAGAGACCTGCACCTTCTGCATTTCATTTGCAGACCCACTGGCTGGCTTATGTATAGAAGTCTATGCATGCCCTGGTGTCTGCCAGTGTGCAGCACATACACGTGTTTCTATTTCTATATTTCTCCCCATGCGTGTGTGGCTGTCCCATATAATCCAACCCTCCGTTACGGGAACAAGCTGGAGCAATACAACGGTGTGCTTCAAACAGCCAGGGCTACTTGTTTCCCAGAGCCTTTCCCCTGTGCTCCTTGGTGTCACTGCTCTCTGTATTGCTGCTGGTTGCTTTGGTCTGGCGGTGCAGCTTGCAGGCTCTTGCACAAACAGGCCTTTCCCCTCTCTCCTGTTGCAGTAACGATGTTTGAGTCGCGCACACGTACACGCTCCTGCATTTTTCATGGGCCCGCTCTCCAGAGGCGGTGCAGCCTGCTAATCAAACAGCACCAAACCGGGTGATTGCTTCTGCTCCCTGCTACAGCTGATAATTACCCTCCTTTCCCTGCAACAAGCCCTGACAACTGCCACCCCATTGGTCACTAGCCGCGGGTTTAATTGATGCGGTCTATTACCTCTGCGCGCGCAGGCTGCCTGGTGAAGTGTTGGGAGAAGGCAGAGCACGCACTGCCTGTCTTTGAGCAAAGGAGGGGAGGAGACGGGCTGTGGTGTGTGGCTGGGACACAACCTCCGACAGTGTTATTCATCCCGTGATGATAAACTCTGCCTTTTCCACCCCGTCCCCTTACGGCGGTTCAGTGGGGCTGGTGGCCGCTACAGCAAGGCAGAGCCCTCCCCTTACCTCCGCTCTGCAAGAGGACCATGCAAGGTGGAGAAATAGAAAAGGATGGAAAGGATGGTCTCTTAAAACAGCCCAGAGAGGGTCTGCTGTGTGGAATAGCCCCTTTAGTTGAAGGCCTCAACCTTGACAGCAGTGGGGTAGCAATCCTGCTTTCCTCGGAGCGGGGTTTTTAGCAGTCAGCAGGAAGAACGAGGTAGGGCAGATGCGGAGTGCCCCTGGGTGACAGCTCTGCCAGAAGGTGCCCCGCTCCCTCCGTGCCACGTTTGACTTGCCGGTAGATAACGGTTGATGCCTTTGCAAGGAGGGAAGGCAGGAGACTGTGCAGCCAGCCGTGTAGGGAGCGTTGCGGGGTTTGCTCAGAGCTCTGCAGGAACCTGCCCGGAGAGACTCTGAGAAGGCAGCTCCGTGCCCTGCAGCTACGGGAGAGCCTGAGGGCATGGCAGGGTTGCTGAAGTGCAGGCAGTGGTGCTCACAGGAGCCTCTTGGTCTCGTTCCTGGCCAGCCAGCCCAGGAACTGCAGGACCCCCAGAACCCCCTCGTCGGCAGCGTGGCGCGGAGCCACGGCTCCTGCTCCTGCTGGCACGCGATGGGGGGGTTTCCTAGAGCTCATGTTAAAGATGAGACAAAGCCTTGTGTAGCACCCAGGAATGTGCCTTTGCTGTAATGAACCCAGGCTGCAGAAATTTCACTCCTTCTGTTCCTTCCTTCTCTTTCACCAGTCGCTCCCAGAGCCTGGATTTTTTTAACCCCAGTCTCTGATAGAGATGGAGGAATCACAAATATAAAACAAAAAGCAGTACCTTAGGGTTAACGGCCCCTTTCACCAGCGCAGGTCAGCGCTGTCATCTATTTCTTGGTGTGTTATTCATCCCGTGATGATAAACTCTGCCTTTTCCAGTTGGCTTGCTGTTGCCCTAGGTAAAGGCAGGCTTGGGTCCAAGGGCTCCACTCAGCCCCACCACCTCCCCGCTCCCACCAAAAACCAACTTTCCCAGTGCCTGCTCCAAGCACAGACTGACATGGAGCATCCTGTGGCCTCGGTGTGCCGGGAGGGCTGTTCATATTTACGGGGTAGGAAAATAGCTGCTTGAACTGCTTCATTGCTGGTATGGGATAAGGAGTCTCTGGAATATTGCAGGAGATCCCTGGGGCTTTGGGACTTCATAGTGTGAAGGAAGAGACGTGCAGGGTGTGAAGGATATGTGGAGCTCCGAGAGAAACAAACCCATCTGCTTTTCTTGCTCCTTGCTAGAGAGTTGCCCTTCACTGTTTACTTGTTTGTGGTGAATTGGATACCCTAGATGAGAAGAAATAAGTCTCATGCTATGGAAACACGGCAAAATTGGGAAAGTTGTGTTCTTGGCTCTCTCTCCCTCCCCAGTTATCAGCATCTTGCCTGAATGACGTGTGCGCTGTCAGGGCTCATGGTCGTATGCTGTCTCTTCATCTCTCCCCTGAAATGAAAACATGTCCTCCAGAAAAAGAAGCAACAAAGAGTGGTAATTTATGAGCACTGAATAATTCAAGGGACTTCCATGCCCTGCTCCTTTTTTGTTATTGTCCCTTGGGAGAACCCACCCCCTGACACACTCATAATCCCCACCATGCGCACACACAGGGAATGGGAGAGGGGGAGACCCTCCTGGGAGACACAGACGTTACACATACTCCTTTCTCTTTTCATCCCTCCCTCCCTCTAGCCATCTTTTCCTCTGTATAAACACAACCGTCTTCCCAGCCATGCCTTTCCATACTTTGCGCTCGCTCTGTCTTGCACGCACACCTCAGCCTTCCTGTGCTTTACCACCACAATATCCTCGAGTCTCCCTCAAGAGCACTCAATTTCAATGGGAGATGGGACCTGGGAATTTGGCTTTAATATTTCATAAGCTTCCTTCTAAAATGTAAAGCATATTTATGTTATTTGCATCAACTACCAGGAAAACAAATGCCTTCGATTTGCAAGCAGATCCTAACCTGCTGCCCATTTTTCCAGGGCTCAGCATAAATAATACAATTTATTCAAAGGAACCCTTTCTCCTATTTACATTTATATTGAATAATTTAAAACAACTTTCTCCACTTCCATAAATCCTTCCTTCTTGGACGGCGGAACCTGTCCATGTCTAAGGAACGTGTTTCTAAGGGAAGCTTCTAACATATATATGTTCACAAACCTGATCGTACTCACCCCTGAGCCATCCTCCAGGATGGACTGACCATACTGAGAAAGAGGGGGCACTAAGTGTTGGGGTCCTAGATGCAGGGGAGGCAACGGTAGAGGACCTCAAGATGCCAGGCTGAAGCCAACTGAGCACTCCAGTCTATGCAGTGATAACGTTGTACCGTGTGTGTTTATTTGGGAAAGAGGGAAGAGTTTGTGTCTCAGGTGTAAACTGGCACTGCAGCCTGCAAACTGGCAGAGCACAGGACCAAAAATCATCCGGGCCTTTCCAAAGTCTGTTCCATCACTTTTTGCCTGCATCAGAAGAGGGGGTACAAAGAGAC
Source organism: Ibycter americanus (assembly GCA_035590275.1). Lineage (NCBI taxonomy): Eukaryota > Metazoa > Chordata > Aves > Falconiformes > Falconidae > Ibycter > Ibycter americanus. The sequence goes on along the minus strand of JAVJGI010000039.1, from coordinate 1,342,887 downwards.
TGTGTTAGAGATCGACACCTGCTTATGCAAGAGCGTAACACAACAAATTCAGGCTCCGCAACCTTAATGCTGGGAAAAGCTTGTAGGGTTCAGCCTGCAGAGTGCTGGGGCTGAGTTCCTCCTGGCAGCATCCAGGGATGCAGCTCTTCAGCTGGTGTCACTCTGTGATAATCAGTGAGTTGATTTAAACCCACTGAATACCACTTTCCCACTTTCATTTCCTCTTTCCCTGGACAGGTTTAGGCTCTTTGTCTCTTATCTCTTCCTAATAATTTGTATTTTCATCCTTTTTTCTTCCTTAGGGTTTCTTTGGCAGCATTCTCTTAACTTTAGCCTGTTTGCTAGACACAGAGTTAATGTTATTATTCTGTGCTGGCTTCCAGACACATTGTCCATCACTTAGGGATGATAGAGCTGATAGAGTAACAGAAGTGTTTGTCTTTTAATTGAAAGTGGAATAAATCCACCTGCATATAATACCTCCTCCTTAAAGATAGCTTCTTTTCCTTTTTCTCAGCCATTACTAAAATTTCAAGGTTAGAGATTAATTATAATGGTAATATTACCATTTATTTTCCTGCCAGCTGTAGAGGGAGAATAAATCTAGCTTGAAAATAAATTGTGATTACTGTGTCCACACTTAAAAGCTTGCGATACCGCCTCTGTATTAATGAAATATTATTGACTAATTCTATTGAATTTGGCAAAAGCCCTCCTTTGCTGCTTCCACTGCGCTGAGGCACGGATCTTGGAAAAACAAGATCTTGTTTAAACAAGAGTTCAACTCCTGGCATATAGCAAACTGGAACACCAGAAAAGATAATGATGAACACCCTTTCCTTCCTCCTCCTTAGTCTAAAATAGCTTGTTTCCATTCCACCGCCTTTTGTCTTGTTTATTTCTCTGAAATCCAACACACAGCAGGTACCTCCTGGTAGTGTTTTATGTTTAAGGGCACAGATACCCATTTAATTAACTCCATAATTGTATAGTAACTGCTGGCCTTCTGATTGCACAGTGAGCAGCAGATAGATTAAGACAGTAATTTCATGGTTATTTCTGTCTTTCCTGACTGCCGGTCTCATAGGGATGAATTCGGATGTTCCTTGCAAAGCTTATCGTTAGACAAAGCCTCTCACTCAGGCCAGGGAGTGATTTGTGTGACCGATGGCAGAACCTCCACGTGTGGCTACTGGTGCAGGTAATGGTGTAACGAAGGGAGCTGGAGCTTCCCCCCAGGGACAGGGAGGATCCCTGCCCCTTATCGCCTGTGGTACCAACAGCCAGGGTGGGGAAAGACAGGCGGATGGTGGGGAAAGGTCTGATTCATTTATCAGGTGCCTTGGTAGGAGTGATGTCCCCTTGCTTCCTCTGCTGTACAAAGGAAAGGATAAACAGCTCCTGAGGGTGATTCAGCCCCCTACAGAGCTGAGTGGCCTTCACGGTGGGGGAGAGAGAGAGAGATGCTGCAGGAATGATGCGGGTGAGGGGGAAGGCAGCCCTCATTTCCCCTGAGCTCTGCTCCATCTGCAGCACGGGAGTCGGGAAAAGCCGCTGGGCTTATTGTGCTCCCCTGCCTCATCAGCACGATGCTGGGATCAGAGGGATGGGATCCCGGGCAGCCGTCCCCTGTCCAGGGCCATGCTGAAGTGCCAGTGCTACAGGAGAAGGAGCAGAGTTCAGAGGGTGCTGTCGGTGCCCCTCATAGCAATGCTCACCAGTCGTCTCTGCTGATGGAGGGGAAGGCATCAGGCTTTGCAGAGGCAGGAGGGCGCCTGGTGCTCACACCAGTTGTGGGGAACACAATGAGTAGGGCTGGAGGGAGGTCATCACGGAAAGTTGGGAGAAAACTCCTGCAGCAAATCTAGGCTAAGGGAGAGAAAAAATAACCTCTTTGACTCCCTGTCTTAGCATCTCTTTTGCCTCTTGCAGGATCCCTGCTTGTATAACTGCCTGATTGCTATACCCTTGGATGTAATTATCTCTATCTCAAGCCATTCTTGTAACTATAAAGACAGATTTCCCCTGAGCTGCTCACATTTGAAACTGAGGTCTACAGGCAAGATCAGCCATGAGTCTTTCTGGGGGCTGCAGCTTTGTGATGTGATGAATAAACCCCACGTGGCTGCAGAGCCTGGAACTCTTGGCTTTGTTAACTCAAACTTCTTTACTGATATTAGACTTGTGACACCCAGAGAACAGATTGCTCATTAGCTAGGTAAATTCTGATAGAATATGACGTGTTCTCTCCTCCTTTCCCAGCTCTCCCAGTCCATCTCAATTGGTGTGTCGTGACCTTGCTTTTTCCCTTTTTGTCACCAGGCAACTTACGTCAGATATGAGGTTTTAGAATCTAGAGTCATATCAGGAACGAGAAAAATCACAAGGACTTCACATCTGTTGGCGATGAGGCTGGGTCACAGCCCTTTGAAGCCGATGGGAGACTCTCCTCCATTTGACTAGATATTGCAGCAGGACTTTAAAAGGATTAAAATAGAAAATAACAGGTAGAAGCAGAATGAGAAATTGGAATGACTTGGCAAAGAGTGCTGTCGGTGAGCATTGGCTGAACCTAGAGCAAACCCAGTACAAAGATTCAAAGCTGAGATCCACTGGTAGTTTCCACTGGATCTTCAAACTGTCTTCAGTTGTGAGAACATCTGGGGACCATATGGTATCGATGGCACTTGCCACAGAGCTTGATGTGCTGGAAATTCTGTTTAGGAACCAAAGTAAAATCTTCTTTCTAGATACACTTCCCAAAGACCAAAATTGTGATATCCGTTCAAGCACCAAACAGGGGCCCATTAGAGCGCTTGTGTTAGAACATTTGAAGCAATTATTCATGTTCATCCAGCTCCGAACAGCTACCAAACACCATGTGTTTTTCCTCAGTGTTAATAAAATCCTAAATGATTCTTCATTAAGAAGCCCATTAAGACGACTGCAGTTTCCTTGAAGCTCATTAGAGGATATTCTCACCACTAAATTATGACGCTGGAGTTTTATAGAAGTCTAAGGTAAGATGCCCTATGGTGATTAATTCATGATAGATTTTCTCTCCCTTGCTTGCAGTCTGTTCCCCAGGCTCAGCTTTGCTCATTTCCCAACCTCTGGGTTACATGGAGAATAATACTGATCCTTTGGCTTTGCTTTGTGGGAACAACATTCCAGAGCTGCCAGGTGCTGAGCCTGCCATCCGTATTTTCAGAACTTCCCTTCCTCTTGCATCTTCCACCTGCCCATTGACCACACATCCTCCTCTTCCACTGAGCTGGGACCCGACCCGCTGGCTACTCCTCAGTCCTCCCCTGTAACTCTTCCATCTCCAAAGCGTTAGGGTCATGAGCAGCCTTGCAAGGCAAAAATCTGAAGGCAATGTGGTAAAAGCAACAGCAGAAGACAGAATCATTTAAGCCAAGTCCATGCTGGGTCAGTGTGTGTTCCTCCCACGCCAGGTTCTCCTGAACCCACTTGGCAAGCTATGAGAGCTGGGCATCACTGAAGTGTGGGAACACAGGCTGCTTTAACAAAACAGAGCTGCTCTAATCTCCTGCTGAGTATTAAAATCTCATTTTATGGTACATTATACACTTGGCCTTTTGAACAATCAGTGACCATAAATGGCGTTTGCATCCTGAAGCCAAATCTAGGGAGAGAACGAGATAATCCGTCTGGCTGGAGAGGATGGAGCGGAAAGGGCCAGCAATGCAGTTATTTATGTCCATTCAGACACACAGGGAAATTAAGTGCATTAACAGGGCTGCCAGGCCCTCCTCAGAATGGGGCTTTAAATGATATTGATGTGGTGCTAATAGGTGCACAGTTTGTCTTTTTTGTATTAAAGCTCAGGGCTTGGAACAGGCACTTGGATAGCAAGTTTAGGCATATTCTGTCTCTTCAGGAGGATTTGTTTCAAGCGATTTGGAGTTTCAAAAAGTTGTAGAATCCATTTGACCCAACAAGAGGATCAGGGAGGTGTCAGGGGTACCCAGATGTGGTGCCCACCCAGCCCAAACCCAACATGGGACCCCATTCAGCGTGCCACTGACAGAGCCTGCCACCCACTGTTTCCACTCAGACTTCATTTGCCAGTCAAGGGTCAGGACTCCTTAAATCAGGATTTGTCTGAAGAAGGAATGAAGAATGAATGTGAATAATATCCCCTGTCTGAGCATGACCTTTGGCAAGCCGTGATTTGAGGCAGGCAGAACGTCTCATTTCTAAAGAGAAGTCCAGATTTAAGACCAGCTCTGAAGCATCTGTGGCAATTCCTGGAGTTGTTACAAGTAGGGACAGATTTTGTATTTCAGGGATCCTGAATGTGCCTGGATTACCCTCTCCTTTGGGTCAGTTTCCAGCACCGCAGGGCACTGTCAGGGCTGCTGTTATCCTGTAGGGATGCGCTGGCTTTGCCTGTAGCTGGGGCTCTGTGCAGGATGTTCCCCCGTCTGGGGACACTTTCGGTGTCAGACAGCTTGGGGAGGGGGGAGGTCAGTCCCCGGACAGGTTCATGCTTTTTGTTTTCTGCCTGGCTTTCTGCTCACAATTGCCACCAGGAGTTGTTTGAGCTCAGCCCCAACAGCAATAACAAAAGCCTGTGCAAGGTTTTTGACTCCAGTCCACGTGCTGTGTACGGATGAAGGCGGCACATTCCCTGGTCAGTTGATGGGGAAGAGTTTTTGAGGCAGCTCTGTGAGGAACAGCTCAGGGTTCTCTCCTGACTGCTGAGATTCTATTAGTAATTACATCTACCTGATCCAACGTTATTATTTCTAAGATTCCAATTACTTCTTATCCTTATGAAGGGCAAAACTTCTTACACAAGTGGCGTGGTATCACCCCACTGATTTGTAAGTGACTGTGTTACTGGCATCCAGGTTGCATTTCATCCTTCTATACCATGTCCTCTCCTTGTACCAAGCTCTGCGTTGCGTATTTGGGGAAAGCCTCTTCGATCATTGAAAGTAAATGGGCAGTGACCAGGCACAAGTAAATGCTGCGTGAGTGGGAAAGCCTGGGGAATTAGGACTCGGAAAGAAAAGAACGCAGCCCTTGCGCTGGGTGTTTGTGGCAGAAAGCTGTCCCCTGGCATGGGCTGTGTACCACTGGCACGTTTCTCACCTGAAAGTTGTTCTGCAGGTACTTCTGGAGCAGGACGTGTCGAGGCACGGCAGTGTCGCTGCAGCTGTGTGCCCAGGCACTTGGGGCATGCCTTACGCTGAAGGCTGTTGTGTTGTGGGGGTTTAAAGGGCTCGGTCCTTTGCTGGCCTCTGGCCCACGGAACAACTTCTTTTGCTTCCCTAGGGTTTTGAGACGTATCTCCTATAAGAAAGCACTTTTCTCAGGTGATGGAGGAAACCTCTGTCCACCCTTTCAGGCTGCGTGGCTGCCCTTGCAAGGCTGCCTAGGAAATCCCTCCCAGCTACAGAAAAAAGTTCCTTGTATGTGGCCTGTTCCTTTCAGCTTTAATCTTCTCCGGAATCAGCTATTAAATCAAGAGTGTGTGCGATTATCTGCTGTCATCTTTGGAGGAAAAGGTGCGGAGTCTGAAGGCGAACGCTGTTTATTCATTCCGTTCCTTCTGCAGCTCAGGCGGGAACGCCGATGTTGGCACGGGATTAGTGGGGGAAGGGCAGCGCTGCGATTTGTTGGCTTGATTTGACAGGCAATTTTCAGATCTGGATCCGAAAGTTCTCGTGAAAGTTTTAGAAGTGGCTGCATTTGGGTTTAGCTTTCGGGGAGAACAGTGTTATTTTTACTCTAGTTTCGGAGAAAAGACACGAGTTTTCGGTCTGTCACGGCAGTTTTTAATGATGCAGTTCTATCGTCGTAGCATCAAGTGAAGCTGGCTGAAACCAGGGACTAGTCGTGCCATGCACTGCACCGGCGTGCAGCGAGCCCAGTCCCTCCCCAGAGAGCTCAGATATGCTGATAAGCATAAAAAATAACCGAGGAAATTAACCAATGAGTAATGAATCACAATGATGGATCTAAGTAATGTCGTTGTTTTCTAATTCACTTCCTTCTGATCTGAGGGTGTAAATACACCACTTAGACCAGCTGAGCGAAGCTGGTCGGGTGTCAGAGAAGTGTCTGAGCCCCGTCTGTGCAGCAGGGCAAGTCAGTGCCGTGGACTGGTGCGTCGGGTAGTTTACAGCATCTGTTTCTTAAGGGAAAACTTTCTCCAGAGGTCTTGGGGAAAACACAAGCAGCCAAGAGTGATGGCAACTCAGAAATCCAGGCAGGAGCCAGCCAGACCATCTGGGCACGTGCTGCACATGTTTTTTCTCTTTCTCCTCCTCTCTCCCTCTTCATGAGCTGAGATAATTATTTCTGTGCATCATGGTTCTAAAGCGAACATCCCCGATACTAGCCCTGCCTCTTATCACGAGGCAGCTGCAAAATCGCTTTCAAATTGTTTTACAATTGGGTTTTGCTTGTGAACCTCTTGATTGAGCAAGGCAAAACTGACATGCGAAAAGCATTTGGGAAGGAGGGAGCAGAAAGGAGCCAAGAGGCTGAGATTAGGGAGACTGAAGAGATGAGAGGAGGGATGAAAGATGTTGTTTTCAACATAAGTTCATGGGTCACCGCAGAAGGGACGGGTTCCTTAGCCTTTCAGAGTGAGAAGCAGCTTGTGCGCACAAGTGCTGTTGCTGCCCTGTGTCCGTGCAGAGCCTGGCACGCGGTTAGAGAGGATGCAAAGTGCTTCAGGAAGGCCAGTATCTTTGTGCCCATAACACCTGCCCACACATCATGGTTAAAAAAAGTCTGGTTGTTTGGGACAGACCCAGCATCCATTTAGACTGGTGTCTTTTCTCTAACAGTGATAGAAAAAGGGGAATCGTAGCCATCGTGCAACCAAGTACAGAACCTAGTAAGAAATGAAACCCTCCAGGTGAAATTGTGTCCTCTGAGAAGTGAAAAGTAATTTTTCTACTGACTGCATCTGACCACAGTTCCACCCTCCCCCATCAGATGCTAGACCATAGTTAGCATTGCTGCCAAGGTATTTCCTTGCAGTGCAATAAAAGTAAAATACTATCTGATCCAGCAATTCTGATAGCAGTGACTTTGTTTAAGTAACTTTATAATGAATCCTAGTTCTTCTCCCAATAGATGCCTTTGCTATAATATCCTAGAGTAGCAATGGAATAAAATAAATCAGCTTTTACAAACTCATAAACACATAGAAGGGAATGTAAACCAATTTCTGATCTAGTTGAGGTGCACTGAGATTTCACAGAGTGGCATGAAGCTTGAGTGGATTCTGAAATTGCTCCGAAGCCTGTGAATTCATCTTTCATCCCTCCTCTGCCAACAGAGATGTTGCTCTTAACCCTTCGAGGGCTGTCCGTGTGTTCACACTTTTTCTTGGTCTCTCCCTGTACGTGTGCACTGTACCACCTTGCGTAGGTACGTGCAGGTAAACCCAAGCATGCACACACGCACAATCTCCCAGGGCATTTTGAGAACGAAAGCTGAGAGAACCCAGATTTTCTTCCTGTGTAGTTAGACATCTCTTAGTCCTTTTGCAGAGCAGGTTTTGGTTTGGTGTCTTTGCCTTGTCTTCTTGTTGTTACATGCCGTGCTCTCCTCAGCATGGATACTTTCATCTTAGATATGGTTTCACTGCCAGAGGAATCAACTTATAGGATGTGCAACGTGCTTTGGGCTAGGAGGTGACAGGGTGATGTCAGCTGTTGTTCCAGTCATCCCCCTGTCTTCCCAGACACTTAGTCTGGGAGCATCAGATGTCTTGGCTGAGCCAGAGGGAGCAATACATTTCCTTTGGCTTGCCACTTTGCAACAGAAAGATCATCTGCAGAAAAATTGTTTAAAGGTCGGCTGTGAGATACGGAGAATTCAAAGGGTCGAGATGCTGAAAGCTCGGAGCTCTTCACTGACCAGCAATTTAACAGCTCTTGGGAGAAAGGGGCCATGTGGGACAGAGGCCATCGTCATGTCACTTGTTGAATGTCTTGCTCGGAGCACCATGGATGCGAGCCGCCTGGGATGCACAGGGCTGGGTCCAGCCGACAGCCGGAGCAAAGCTGCTGTTGCAATAGAGCAGAGCTGGCTCACACCCAGTGAGGACCTGGCCCTGCGGATGAAGAAGATGCCACTCTGTGAGGGCGAAACGGAGGAGGGCAGTGATTTAGGCTCATGAGAGAAGCTACTGCTGTCTGGTGCAGGTGGAAATACTTAAGGAGACAGACTCACAGCCTGTGGAGCCAGGCCAAGAGACAGCTCCCTGCCTTTCTGAAGCGTGTCTCTCTCCTTCATAGAAGTTATTTCAAGGTAAAGATTTGGCTGGTAAACGGTTGTTTCTGCTCTCAGGATCCGTACTGCGGCTTTCTCTGCCAGTATCCTTTGTATGTCCTTCCATGTCTAGCCCCACATCCCCTTCTGTACCAGCGCTTTGCCACATGGCGTGCAGAAATACTTTTTAGTTGCGTTTTTTATCACTTCTTGCTGGAGGTCCCACCACAACTGGGGAGTGAGCGCAGCCGGGACCCAGGCATGCTGCACTGCCTTGCAATGGAGAAATGAAACGGATTGCTGCCTGCTGAAGAGCCATCCCCCTGCGGCTCCATCCCCTAGCTCACGCCTAGGGCTTGCCTCTGGGGCCCAGGGGGAGGAACTTTCTCCCCCAGCTGAACGAACTACACGCATCCTCTGAAGGGAAAATGCAGTCCCTTCTGCCTTCCCTCCCCACTCCCCACCAGAGAGGTTATTGCTGTAACCCTGCTCCATCTCCCGGAAAGGGAGGAAATCCTGCCAGAGCAAGCCAGGGAGGCAGGATGCGGCAGAGTGGGGATGGGGTTGGCATGGCAACAGCATGGTGCCGGTGAGCTCCCTGCCCCCCCCTCGCCCCCCAGTACTGGTCCCCACCGAGAAGCAGCAGCAGCATCGCTGTGATGGTGCTGGGGGTCACGCGCTTCACCCAGCTGTCAGAGATAATAGGGAATGGGAGAAGAGAGGCTGAATGCTAAAATATTGCAGGGAGCAGCGGGGATGGTGGGTGAGTTGTGGCTGGGAACGCTCAGGCTTGGTTTCTGCGGTGGTGCCTCCAGTTACCTGCTCGAACTCTGCAAAACAGACAGTGCCTGAGCCGGAGGCGGTTTGTGCCGTGGAGGTGCTGACCGCACCGACCCTGCGGGCACAGCTCTGACCGCCTGCTCGGCTGCCCGCGCTGATGCCATGTGCCCTGCCTGTCCGGAGCTGGTGGCTGTCCCCTGCCAGAGGGGGACTTAGGATGGGGGCTGTCCTGGCAAAATGCTCGCAGAGACCTGCAGGCCTTGCTCTCTGGTGAGGGGTATCTTGCTCAGGGTGCTTGCACTTTGCTCCTCTCCTCGTGCCATTGCACGATTCCCTGTCCCAGAGAGCTGCCCTGAGACCCAGCAGGACAGGCGGGATGGAGCAAGCTGAGATGGCGTTCAGCTTGTCGGCTGCAGATCAGTGGTTTGCTGGGTACCTGTAGAAACACGTGTGACAAATTACTGGTACGGAAAGGAGAGACAGTGTATTCCCGTGGCTGTGCTGAACAAGTTTTCTGCTTGCTGGGGTCTCGGTGGTTCAATGCCACTGAGCAGATCTGTCCTTCCCTTTCCCTCATCCTCTCTCCCTCCTTGCCCATAGGTACTGGCAGGAAGCGTGAACAAGTTCTTCATGTTCAGATCCCATTTTCCATATCATGAGTGAAAGACGGAATATGATTTTCCTGGGCAGACTAACACCCGCCGCCTCACACCAGGTCCCAGGACCACCACTGGTGAAGTCCACGGATACTCCCATCAGACACAGTCCCTCTGTTCGGTGCTGCATGTTCCCAAGCGCTGCAGCATCTGCTGGGAAACGAGACACATTCTCAGCATCAGTCTGTCTTCGCAGGAAACAAATGCCCATCCACTGTGTAATTAACCCACTTAACAGAGACATTGATGCATGCTAGCTCCATGAAACCGGCTTATTATCTGCCCTGCTAATTAGCCATGGGAAAACAGGCACGGGTTTTAAGAATATCTGTTTAAGAAGGGGGGAGGAGGAAATTAAAACCTGTTGAAACTGATTTTTTTCCCCATTACTCCTTTCTTTTTCAAAGAGAGACGGAAACAGAAGCAAACTAAAGGTACCTGTGCCAAGGAGAGATGTGTTTGACCGGCTCAGGCGGAGCAGGCACAATTTGTTTGGCCGCTTCTGGCCTCTGCAGCGGTGAACAGGGAAAGAACTTTGCTAGCCTGGGTCAGGCTCTCTCCTAGGAGTGTTTTTCCTATCAAGTACTATGAGTACCTGTACTGGAAGTGTTGCGTCATGCACGCAGCTCTAACAGCACTAGCTTCGCGTACCCTCCCCTGCCTACTCCATCAACCACCTCGTGGAAAGGTGCAGTTCTTCATGTCTGTCTCTGCCAGACCTTGCAGTGTTCATTCACCTGTCTGCCATGGAGGGCATGAGCAGGGAACAGAGGGTCTCTCTCCGCAACGGTGGGTGACAAAAAAAGGCTGATTCAGTTGGGCCATGGGTGCTGCTGCTGTCTGGGAAGGTGGTGGCAGACTCAAGGCTTGGAGGGGTGATGGATAGAGGCAGGGACTGTGGTTTTGGGAGGCCAGGGTGAAAAGCTGTGGGGAGATGGGCTTTGCCATCAATTCCTGTACGACTCTGGGTCACTGTGACCTTTCTGCCCACCTGGCCATATTGATCAATGCCCCTATTGAGTGTGTTGCCTGACCTGCCTGTAATGGGAGCTGGAAACAGTTCTGAGCAGGGACTGGGAAGACAGCAGCAGCGATGCAGCATCCAGAACGTGCATCTAGTCTCGGCTCACAAAGCAGAGCCTGTTGCTCTCAAAGGAAGCTCATTCTGGAGTGTGCTGGTGCATTTAGTATTCGGAGAGGAGTCCAATTCGCTGATTGCGCTGATGGGATATGAAAGGCAGGATAGAGTTTTACTGCAGAGCAGTTGACCTTGCTCCAGAGATATTACCAATACACAGCTGCTATTCAACATTTCAAAACACTATAGTCATTATGTGAATCTGTCTGCTAAGAGAAGCAATTAGACTTCAGAGCATTACAATGTGCTTTTTAAAAAAAGGACACATACAGGTGGGAGGAAGAGGGCAGTCCTTCTCTGTCTCAGTTGGTGGGAGAGCTCTGGGAGAGCACACAGAGTGCCTTGTGCTGTCCTGGAGGGTCCAGGCAATGACCCCTCCACACTTCAAACCAGTTAAAGACAGGGTGACAATGTGCTTCTATGGGTTGCTCAGTGGGATGGGAGTTGATGGTGGCAATCTCCAACTGTGAGAACAGTTGGTGAAGGGTTAAACACTAGAAAAAAATCCTCTAGACTTGCAGGCACTCCTCGATAACATCCTTGGTTCCCTCAACAAGATCAGCCTGCTGCACACAGCTCGGTGCTGGGGGATGTTCAAGCCACCATAGTATGCTTTACCTAATGGCCATGGTCATTTCCTTCTGTGCGTTGGCTCATGATGTGTCAGATCTTGTCACCTCACCATGAGGATACATGAAGGACTGCTTGGCTCCAAGGTGGAGATGGACAGGAGCACAGCTTCTTCCTATTGCAAGGGCAGTTTGCGACCTGTGCAAGAGTGGTGCATCCCCAGCACCATCTGGGGGCTGCTGGAGGAGCTTTGATATGGCAAAAGCCACGTGTTTCTGCTCCAGCAGATGATGGAGGTTTAATGATGAAACCTGACTCATGCTGGGCTGTTGCCTGGCAGAAGTTTATCCCTTTAAACTCTTTAATACCAGCATTAAGTAAACGCAGTGCTCAAACAAGAGGCTCAGATTGACAACCCCAGGGTCCTCACCAGGACCCTGCTTCCACCTGCCTGGCTCCCCATGAACTCTGTAGGACAACCTGAGAGTTTGAATCTCAACACACGCTTAAGAGCTTTCCTCTGCAGGGGGCCTGCATGCATCAAACAGGTGATGGGGGCAGCACCAGCTGCACAGATGTAATCAATTCATGCCTGATTGCTATTTGTCAGAGCAGAGTTTGGTCTTCAAGGCATCCCTTTCAAACACTGGGCTGCCAAAACCAGATCAGAGGCTTTGCTGGCATGCACGCAGGCTGGGTGACTGCCTGGAGGGTGCAGCACCGTAGCGTGAAGATGAAGATGGAGAGGAAAACTGATAGCTGGAGGGTCCCGTGTCTTTCCCAGGCTGTGCGTCTTGGCTAGTGGGACGGGAAATGGACGACCTGTTTCACATGGACCCTTCCATAGCTGCCAAAGCGTACTGATGTGGTTAGGGTTGCTGGCTCGTTGGCACACACCCTGCAGGGAGTGGACATCACAGGGGGACTCATGAACAAACCACATCTGCAGTTTGGTGTGGACTTTGCTTGGACGTGTGGTTGACTGAAGTGCAGAGGTGGCAAAAGGGGAGTCTCCCTCTAGCAAGAAGATGTGAGCTTAATCTCAAGGGCTGTTGCAATACAGGATACTCCAGGGAAGGGAGGGAGGACAGGGAAGGTTTCTGTGCTTACTAGTGAGCTGTAATTATGTTGAAAGTCTGTATCACCGATTACACTTGTTCCGCTTGTACAGCACAGGGCTGGTGGCTTGTTTAACAATGCACAGCGCATTGTTCTCGCTCCAGCCCTTAACGCCACAAAATTGATATTGCTTTTTCCACAGGCAGGGAGATAAGACATGCATTTAGTACACTGTCAGGGCCATGATACCATCGCCACATGGGGAAATTAAAAATCTCAACATGGCAACAAAGTCCCCCTTCCCTCCTCGGCACGTCGCTGGGCAGCACAGAAGTTCCCAGCGGGAATAGTAAAGAGGACAGCAAGCGAGAGGGGATATGCCAGTGAGGGCCACCCTGAGGCTGTGGAAAAAGGAGGAACTCCTCCTCTACAGGAGGGCAGCCTAGGAAAACCAGCTGGATCTCACAGCCATTAGGCACTCACACCTAAGGCTGTCCCCATAACTTTAGCCTGTAAAGCACCCAAGGGCTTTTCTGCCCTTCCCATGCCTGCTCTCCAGAATACGCTTTCTCTTTAGCTGGGCACACAGCAAAGCATGTGTTTGTATGGCAGAAGGTGGGAAGCTGTCACGTATGTCGGAATAAGTCGGGAATAAGGGGTGATTAAGAGGAAACAAGAGGACTGGAAGGAGAATGGTGAGCATGAGATTGCCTCTGACAGGCAGACACAGTGGCAATTTTTTCGCTGAGATGCATTTTTGTTCTTCACTGAAAAGTGCTGATTTGTTGCAGCAGAACTATTCCAGATTTGGAAGCATTCACGATGACTTTTCTGGGTTGGAAAAACATAGTTCGAAAATTATCAAGGCACCCCAGTCTCATATAATCAAGGCATTAGGTCTGTGAGAGTGTTAGCTGAAATTTACCATTTCACTTGAAGTTTGAAGTTGTATGCTTTAAAATACCCCAAAGCTCAAAATCAAAATGGAACAATCTAAAGTTATTGGAGTAAAGTGTGGAGTGACCCAATCTAAACTGTATTTCTACTGGTCATCTTGGGAAAATTGGCAATACATTGACTTCTTACCTCAATTTGAGATGGATTTCTGTCAGTAAAAGAAATCGTTTTCCTCCCTATCCTTTTTTCTCTCTGTACTGTGTGACATGAGCATACTGAGGGGCATGCCTGCAGCCCCTGGCTATACTGGACCCTGCAGCCTCTGTGCCCAGCGCACATCTCCAGGAGGAGCCCCATCACCGTGCCAGGCTGGGCACCATCTCTGCTGTGTGATCTCCCTACCCTGTGATGAGAAAAAATGTATTTCACCGTGCTGCAGTGCTGGTTGTGGTTGGAACAGAAGGAGCCCCACATCACACACATGGTTTTGTCAGAGACCGATGGCTCCAGGAGGCCCATCGGCTCAATATGAGAAGAATTATTGCAGTTTTAATTAAACTTACTTTTCTGCCTTTGTGGGCCTGGGGGAGAGAAAATGCTCAGAATCAAACCCTGATATTTTTCAGAACCTGTGGGATTTTTCCTGCTCTTTCTCTTCCCTTTCCCTTTTCCTTTGCGACCTCATTTCTTCCTTCTGCAGGCGTCACTTGTGGTCCTGAGCAGAGCATCTCCTCAGAGGTGTGTGCAGACTGCACGGAGCAGGGGCAGGAGACTTGCAGTCGCTGGCGGAGGGCTGCGGTCAGGCAGAGCTTGTGGGAGGGTGTGAGCACTGATGGGTACCATGGGGTGATGGTACAGCCGCAGGAGGTGTGGGGTCACCACCGGGTCTGGGTGAAGCAGTGCCATGAGGGGAGGCACTACCTGAAGCCAGAACAGAAATAGAGGAGGAGGAAGAGAAGACGTTGGCAGAGCCTGAAAGAAGCTAATGTGAGCTTTGTCCAAATATTTCCATACTAAAACAAATAAAATTTGTTGCCTGAGATGCCTGGCTCCCCTCCTCAAAGGCCTCCCCATTCCCATCACTCTCTTGTTAATGAAGTTGATAATAAGCAGAGAAAATCCTGTTGGATAAGTAATTAATCAGGAGGCTGGAGCAGTGGAACAGCATTCATTTTTGCAGAGCCAGAGATCTCTTTGCTGAGAAACCCCAGAGCACAGGCGGATGGGAAGGCTTGGGGAGGGAGGGGTGAGGAAAGGAAATGCAGCCTGGAAATCCAGAAATGTCTGGGTGATTGGCGATGGACGGTGAGAAGAAGAAGGGTCAGAGACACAAGGGATTTTCAGATGAGTGTCCTGGGGATGGCCCCTGCTTATGGGGAACATGTGTTGGACAAACCTCCTGGCCACTGCTCTGAGACTGAAAAAGAGGGGGGGGGTCCAGGTACTGTGGCACTCCAGGGGGATGTAAGGCAAAAAGGAGGGGATGCTGCAAAGGGATATGTGCGCAGGTGAGGGCAAGGAGAGACTATTGCACAGAGGCAGCTGATTTCAGCTGCTGGGAGCTTTAGGCCATGTTGTCCTGCTGCTTTGCTGGGAAAGTCCCACCATAGCCTGGCTGCGACAAGAGTTTCTGTCTCCGTGAGCCTCCCTGGCCCAGCACTGCAGCCAGAGGAGCGGTGGGGTGGAAGCTGAACCTCAGCCCTGGCCAGGTCAGGAGAAAGGCAAGGGGGCACTCAGAGAAGGACAAGCTGGAAAAGAATTTGCAGGAGCGCGTGGTCTTTCAGCAATTTTATTCTTTTTGAGGAAATGGAAAATGAATCCCTAAAATGAAGGTCTGAGGAGTAATGAAACCGTGTGGCATGTCTACATATTTAAGCATTGAATTCTTTCTTTTGTAAAAGGCTGAACCGGCATTTTCTTGTATCAGACAACACTTTACTATCTCTCATTTTAAACCCACATTTTGTCACCTAATAACAGCCTTCACCTCAAAGAAAGCAGCAAAGGAAAAGAGCGGACCATCCACAGGGTAATCCCCAAAGCCAACCCAAATATTCTGACTTAAACGTAAGGAACTTCTGAGTTCACCCTAAGAAATAATCCATTTCTCTGTCTCATCCCCAGAATGTAAGTTTTCTCCTGTTTCTCCTCTACTGAATTAAATCAACCCAGTTTTTATGCAGCTCTAGCCCGCCAGCAGCTTTCCCCCAGCCTGCGGGAGGTCTGGGAGTGCAGGGGGAGGTGAAGCCTCCGCGCACCAGCAGCCGGAGAGGAGGGATGCTGCTGTCCTGCCCATGGGCAGCTCTGCCTTCGCCTCCTCCACCCAAGCAACTTGGTGGAGAGGCTCAGGACTCCGGAGTCTCTGCTTCATGCCAGTAACGACTCTCTGGAGCATTCCCATTTTCATAGATTTACTGGCTTAATGCTTTGTTAGAATGATAAAAGCTGGTTAATTATCCCTTATGAGAGCCTGCCTCCCCACCTGCCTTCCTCACCCCCCCACCCCCAGCCTCCCCATGGCTATATATTTATCTTTTGTTCATTCATTTGATTTGGAGCTGAATAAATTGGAAAAGCTGGAGTGATTCATGTACTGTGGATTGCATATTGATCTGGCACACTTTCCTCCTTAAAGTCCCCATTAGTCACGCCGATCAATGGTTCCTTCTGGCTGGGCATCTGTGTTTGCAGAGCCAAAAGAGGAGGTGCAGGGGGGGTGGGAAAGGTCTGTGCACTTCACAGCCCCTGCCCGGCCCTTTCTATTTTGCACCCTCTCTTGCCAGAAATTTGGATGTTTAAAACTTTGCAGAGGCTCTGCTACGTTCATGCCTGCTGGAATGGCCTGGCCCACATTATCTGGAAAACGTACACTGGAGGCATCACAGCTTTGGTCTTGAGAAGTCCTGGCTCCATGTGTGGTTTGAGCAGTGTCCCAAGTGCTCTAGGAGACAGGCTGCAAGGGGCTCGTGCAATATGTAACCCCATTTCTGTAGCACTTTTAGGGATCCCCTGGCTGATAACGGAGTATTCACAGCCTCTGTCTCCATAGTGATGTCTTAACCTTTAACTTCATCACCTCGATTTTCTCCTGAGCTAGCAACGCCTGAAAACACTCACCAGAGCAACTATGCACCAGGTGCAACAAAATACAATTCCTCCTTGCCTGCCACAGAGATGATAAGGCACATTCACCTGAGTTTGAGTAGGTATGCCTCCAGGCTCACAAAAGAAATTAGTGGTGGAAGCAAAGACTTGATCCCAGCCACACTGTGCACTCTGTTCCGTAGTATTTCCGTTGTCAGATGAGGCATCAAAAAAGCTGCTTTAGGGGTGAGGAACTGGAGAGCCTGCTGGACCAGGCAGAGAGGTGAGGAGGGCTGGGCATTGCCCAGGGCAGGCTGTGGGGAAGGGCACATCCCTGAGCATCGGCAGCGAGTCCTGTGAGAGACTTGCAGGAGCTGATGTTGATTGTATCTCTGCCCGTGCACTTTTTTTGATGGGTGTCAAAAGTCAGGGGGTGAAGTAAAGTGTTATTTTGCGGGCTGCTGGAGAAATAGTTCCTTCTACACGGAAAAACACCAGGTTTTCCATCAAGACAGGGTGTTATCAAAACAACATCACTCTGCACTAGCCCAGCACTAGCCTATCTCCTAGCAGAGCTCATAAAACACTTCACTGAGGTACAGCAGCACGATCTTCCTCAGATACAGACACAGCCAGCATCTCCACAGCTAAATGGGGCCATTTAGACAGTCATCAGAGAGCCATCGGCTCCCCCAAATCTCAACCTCCTGAATCCCTGTTTTTTGTCTGAATCGCTTTCAGACATAGCTGGGTAATACCATACGGGAATCTGGATCCATAACACATTTGTCAATCCCCTGGTGTCGGGGAAGCAGTTTTAAGCTAGGTGCTGTGGTGGCAGACACCAAAATGCTACAGGTCAGTGGTTTTCAGCCTGCACTTTGTAGATTGTTGGGGTTCAACAGATTGTGCCTAAGGAGCTGCAAAGAAGAAACTAAGAAAAGCCAACTTGTTGTCAGCAGGCTTAACTGAGGTCTTCAGGGGTCAGAAAAACTGTTCCTCCATGGGAAACTTAACAGGATCAGGAATAAAAAAATGACTGGAAGCTGAGGCTAAGGACTGAAACAGGAGGATAATGCAGGAGGGCCTTCTAGTCTGTCTAATTTTACATTTTTTATTTCTTGCAGGCTGTGTTCTCCTCAAGAGACCCAGGCTTTGTGTCCCACGCCAGACCTCCTTCTGAGCCAGGCAAAGTCGCTCTGAGCGAGCTCTCTTCCTGTTGTCCCATGGCTACTGCAGAAGCAGGAGCAGTTTTCCCCAGGCTCAAAGCCACAGTTTTGCCCACACTAACAAAGCAAATTTGATTCATTTGAGTTGGGAAACCTTCCTCTGCCACTGCCTCAGACTTGGGCCATAGGTGAATCCCCTGATCCCTCTTCAGGACTGGTCCCAGCTGCCGCTGCTGGGAACAGCATCGCTGGGAGCAGCGAGGAGCGTCTGTCCTGTGCCTCGCCGCAGCCCCAGCCAGCCTGGCCAACACATCCCGCTGCATCTCACACTTTCCATGCGAAGTCCCCTGAGGCTGCTGGGATAATCGCGTGTGCCAAAGCTGCCTGTGGGCCTGGCTGTGCCCGCTCCATAAGGTCCCCTTCTTTACGTCTATGCTAGGTAGGCAGCAGAAGGGAAGACGGGTATTGTCTTGTCCTGCCAGGCTGATAAAATCCTTCAGCAGCTTCAGATGTGCTAACACGTTCTGCCTGCCAAGTTCAGGTGATCGGAACATCTGACAGACAGCAGCTTCTCTGTGTGTAAAACATTAATAGCTTTCCAGCTTTGCCTCTGGATTTTCTGTTGCTAAGACTCGAGCCGCCTCTCTGGAGATGTCAATCCGCGACAGAACAATTACTGCCCAAGCTCCGCACTTCTGAAGAGGCCCGACGGCTTCAGCACAGAGAGGGAAAGAATTGCCCAACAGTGATTAAAGGAACTATAGGGGCATGAAGGGACAGAATCCAGGCTGTGTCGCACAGCAGGGGCAGAGGACAGCGGCCGGGTTGCGGAATCCATCTCCGCTGGGGAAGATGAGTGGTTTGATTTCAGAGAGATGTTATCTCCAATATCTGATTACTCCTGGTAGCTTGGACAAAAACTAGAGCCACGGTCCAATTCTGCCACCGTTTTCATCTGCCTCCTCTTCTTCCCTCATTTGAATAACTTTCCAAGTACCCATCTGCATCCTCACCTGATATATTTCTGCGCTTTTGGCTCTCTGCTCTGCTCCTCTCCAGTGATGGCTGCTTTTCAGGGAAGCTGCTCAAGGATGTAAATATGGCAATACTGTACAAATTCTCAGCAGCTTTTTTCCCTTCTTCTTTTGTATATGGTTCACAATTTCATCTTTCAGGAAAACTCATGCCAGTGAAATATGTCTTCTCTGTGAAATTTCGCCAAGCTGAGGATTTTCCCTGCTGAAAATATCTGAAACAGCAAGTGTTAGAGGTTTTGGTACAAATCTGCCTTCATGATATTCACCATTTGGAACCGATTCAAGACTTTCTTCATGGCCACATGATCTTTCACATAGGCTAGATATGAAAACAAACTGATTTCCTCTGCCAGAAAGGGAGGAATCATTTCATGAAAACAGGATAAGTTCCAATTCAGCAATGATCCATGTAAACACAAAAATATAGGGTGCCATCTTTCATAAATCTAGGCATTAAAAGATCAGCTAACAGAAAATGGCATGATTGCTTTGAAACCTACATCATTGCACTGTTGGATGGAACAACATGGACACATGAAATAAAACCAGCAGGACACAAGTGCTAATTGCTGGAGAAGCCAGTCCTTTCCTAAACAGTGTGCGTCCATATGTCGGTCTCTCTCTACCTCTCTCGCTCCCTGTCGTGGCTCAGGAACTGCAGTGGTGGTTCTGCTGGTGCTCGGTGTGGAGGACACCAGCTCAACGCCTGGCCCAGACCCGCAGGAATTGGAGAGAAGAGATGCCATCGAGCCTGCTGCTTCAGATCTTTTTGCTAGCCCCATACTACTCGTCAGCATCACAAGACTTTGCACAGCCTGGGTGTCACTGCTGGAGGGACAGCTCTCTTTAGAGGCAATAAAAGGAGTTTCTGCACAAAGAGCCAGGCAGGATGGGGACGGAGAGCTTAAGGGAAAGGGTCCTGCGCTTCACACCTCCATGGTGTTTAATTTCTGCTGCGAGAGGACCAGACTGCTGGCGAAGGACCTTGCCCGTATCTGGAGCTCTGACAGTGCAATCCCGTACACTGATTTTACAGATCTCTCTGTGCTGGTTTGCCTGTGACAGGAGGCAGCTCAGGCTCCCAGGCAGAGGGTTTGCTTTGTTCAATAAGCAAGCCCAGCTGCCAGCTCTCTGGCTGCATCAGCCCTGGGCTATCTGAGGAAGCAGGGTGCCTTGGAAAAGGCATTCCTTTTCTTGAAATGTGGGTTTTTTTTCCCTTCATGTTGCAGAGTGGTGCAGATGGGCACAAGCAGAGAGGTGTGTGGAGCGAGGGGAACTCCAACAGCTTGCAGTTTGAGGCATGGATTTAGCCTTGAGGGAAGCACTGGCTCAGCTCAGGACAGCTGTGGCCCAGAGACAAGTGAGAACAAGCTTTCTGTCATGCTGATTTGCTTCCCCTGACACCAGCAGTTGCCGAAGCGGTGCAGCTAGCACAGCAGCAGTACAGATACTTCTCCCCCAAGGTGCTGCGTGAGATGCGTGCTGGTTGTGGGGTGCTGTGGGATCCCCCTCCATGGTCGCGACTGGGACCACGTGAGGAGAACGTCCCCCTGTGACCCAGAAGCTTAGGATGAAATGGAAACCCTCCAAGTTTCTCCAGCCTCAGCAGCTTTCTGCAGCAGAGGTTCGCAGTGACACAGGCGTGCTCCGCAGGGAGCGTGGTTAAGCAGAGGAAGCAGTATGTGACATGGTGCTGTGCACAGCCGCTCACCTCTAAGCTCCTGAAGGTCAGAGGGACTCATCAGACCCTTTTCTCTCCAAGGAGAGTGTCCCTCGTCTCTCCCCTCCTTTGCTGCTCAGGGAGGAGCACTGACCCTTCCCTGTCTCCATCTCCCCAGGTCCCACTCAGCGCATCCATTGCCTCAGTTCACTTAAGAGCACTGCCCGCAAATACTCACTCTTTATAGCTGCAGCCAGACTCTGAGGGATTATATGGCCTAATGGTTCCATCCATTTGCTTTTCTAATAGTCATATTAGTAATATTGTGAGTGCTCAGAGTCACAGATAAATCCTAGTGCTATAAACCTACTTCAGCATTTCATGCCACAGAGCCCTTTTCACTCTAGCCATTCCTCTGGCACAAAGCTCTCGTCTAGCTCAAGGCATGTACCACTATCCTTTGAGGCCCTAACCGAATTCATTAGAGACAAGGCCTGTTGCTTTCATCTGTAGATGAGGTTTTCCTCCACTGTTTCAAATGCACACACTTTATTACAGTGCAAATGAAAGTGTCTATTAATTTCTCACTCAGTTTTTTAGCTGGTGAAATTGTTGGAAGGGGATGGAACAGATAAATGCTCTCTTGAAAGAAAGAAGGAAAGAAAGAAAGAAGAGAAAGAAAGATAGAAAGAAAAAGAAGAGAGAAAGAGAGATGGAAAGAGAGAGAAAGAAGAGAGCAAGAGAGAAAGAAAGCCTGTTGGTATTTCTTTTTCTGGCAGCAAGGGACTGGAGGCTGATGGTTTGAGCTGTGGTGGAAGGGGAGGAGAAACCCAGGCATCCAAACTTCCTTTCCTCACAGTAAAATACTGTGTGGGAAGTGCAGGTGGGCTGGCTGTGAGCCCCCTGCTCTGTGCAGCTCCAGGCACAAGGTGGGACATGAAGAGAAGAAGCAGGGGGGTGGATGCCTTGTGGGGCGTGAGGGCGGGACAGCTTCTTTTAGGAGATGAGTACGGGACTGGCCCTGGGGAGTTATTTCTGAGATGCCTCGGGGCAGATGCAGAGCATGCTCTGGCTGCTGGCAAGCTCAGAGCACCGGGACCTGTCACCGCCAGAGCTGGGGGTGAGCTGCATCACCTCTGGGTGCCTCAGTTTACCCCTGTGGCCAACGGAGCCAGTGGGGCAGAACCTTCCTCAGACCATGCTCTGCAGCCACACATTTAAGAACCCCACCATGGTGCAGCGTCACTTTGCATGTAGGTAGCACTGCTTTGGTGACACTGCTGCAGGTACTGGGTTGGGTTGAAAACCTTCCCTTTTGCCATGTTTTCATTTACCAACACAACTACCCCAACTACGTAACCTTCCCTGGTGAAAATAACTTGGAAGAGATGAGAGCAGAGGGAAAAAGAAATAAGGTTACATATTTACCAACCTGTTAATATTTATGAGGACTATGAACCAGATTAATTTCCATGCACCATTTCACCTGCAATGCTCTCCTTCCATATTTATGTAAAGGGGAAATAAACAAACAAAAAGAAATCCAAATATCTAGTTTCCTTTAGACGGTGCACGAACCATCTGTCATTTAAATTGGGATGCTTCGCTCTGTGCAGAAAGAGTCTTCCTCTGTGTCTTTTTGGCCACCGGGAATAATTTTCCAAGCTTCAGGCCAAAGGATGGCTTCCCTTTCGGTGTTCTGCAGCCATCTCTTATGTCAGCTTGGGGATCACTAGCTCCGTATTACTGCCTGGCAGCACGGACTCATGATTTGCCTGTTTTTTAGGATCCAGAGACCCAGGGGAATTTTTTGGGAGAGCCAACAGCAGTCCCTGCAGGATAGGGCTCCTTACAAAGGATGAGACCCCATGCCAGGCATTAGATCAGAGAGAAAGAGAATTTGCTGCCGCAGCATCATCAAGGGGTTGAGAGTGTTATCACAGGGGCGAGGAAGCCCGAAGTTGGGCTTTTTCCATGGGGGGTGCCCTGCGCACCGGTGGGAAGCCAGACCTACAAGTCAGAAATGGGTAGGAAAGGGCCGTCCTCAGAGTCACAGAGGAAGAAAAAGCAGAGCCAGTGAGAGACCAAGTGTACTGACAGACCATCCCCAGCACGATCCAGTTGACTCCACTTCAGCCTAATCCCAGGTGGCTGCGGATCTGTTATTCAGAAACACAACTGCTGCTGTTTGGGTACTCCCAATCCCCCAGGGAAAGATTTCCTTATTGTCTCTAGGAGAAACATAGTCAAGTCTGTTTATAAAACTAGTTATTGGTATAAATTAACATTTAAAACCCTCTACAGTTTACATTTTCATTTATAAAATCTCCTGTTAGGATTATTTGATAATGCAAATTCTCATCTACTGCCTTAATAGACCCTTCAGTATCATGGTGGGTTCTGATTTCAATTGCTTTTTTTTCTTCTTCTAGTAATAGGATCTTCTCTGTATATATGACAGATTTGTCAGTGGAATTTTAAAAAATAGTATTAAATGAACTTTAAATGCCGTTTGTATCATCAGTTTTTAATTTCAAAAGTGTCACCCTATTGCATTTTGGGAATATGTAAATTAACAGTTCACCTACTAAATTTTATGGCAGCCCAACGTGTCTAGAATACTTTCCGCTGATATTTCTGTTTATTTAATACTTGCAATATAAGGCAAAGATTAGCTGTTCATATTTTGTGTATTTGTTTTATAATGGCTTCGATTTTTTCATTAATGAAATGATTTAGAGTTATGCAAAACAAGGTACAAACTGTCTTGGAAGTTGACTGACATACACAGCTTTGGGGGGGGTGGGTGGAATACCTGGGCTAAAGAAATGGAAAGATAGTACTGTGCAACAGCGTGCAAGAAAAGTCTTTAAACCCCTGTATTCAGCTGGCTTTACAATGAGATACGTACAAAAGAGACACTGACTGTGCACGTAACATCTGAAGCACAAGAAGGAAGGGTGGCCAGTTGGGACATCCAGGCTCTGTTCCGTTGTGGAGCTTTACATCCTGGTGAACCGCTGCTCCTCTTTGAGAAAGCAGTTCTCACGTGGCTAACACCTTACTTTTTATAAGTGTTTAAGGACCTCAAAAAGATGCTGCAGAGATTGAATCTTCATTTTGGGGGAAACTTGCTTAGAATTGTTAATCATGCTTGCAGGGAAAAAGGAACGGGAAGGATGGTCTTTTGAAGTGACAGGAATGACACAGGACTTTAATAAAGCTCTGAAGGGGCGGTGGAGTGAGCACAGAAGACTTCATGTGATCTGAAAAAGTCAGTGAAGTCTTATAGGAAACAAGTTGGTGTGAAATGCTTGCAGGCTCCCAACCTGCCGTCTCCCTTAGCCTGGGCTTTAGGCTCTGCATTCCCAGTGCTCATGGTTTCTGCCCGCCAGTGCATCACCCGGAGCACCCTCTCTGGACCTCAGACTCCCCGGGTGTTCCCTGTGTCCGCACCGGCTGCTGGTCTGGCTCCCAGCAGGACAGTGCAGGCATGCAAAGAGGAAGGATTAGACTGGTCCCATTTCAGCCTGTTTCTACCAGTAAGGCGAGTGCAACTGGTCCGCTCAGCCCTTTGGACTTAGTCTAGCGTAGCTTGCCAGGTGGGCGATGCACAGCCTAAGAGAGATGACTATTCCCGCTCGGTGGAAGGGGAAAGCTCTGTGTTGCAGCTCGAGCTGCCTGGCCATCCCTAACCAGCCGAGACTCCCGGCTGAAGCCAGCCCTCGCTGTGTATGGATGGCACCACGCTGTTCTGCATCCGAACGGGATTGCGAGGCATCAGCCTGAAGGTACCCAACCCACCAGCTGTGCGCCTGCATGAGTGCTGGTGGGATTCCAGGGGTGCTGCCCTTTTCCCACACATGCACGGCTCTTCCAGGTGGGCTGCTGAGGGTGGGTGCTGGGAACCGGCTGGCTGGAGGAGCAGAGCAGGCTTGAGAGCTGGTTGGTGCTGGCAGGGGAGAAGGGGATGTGGTTTTGGAGGCTTTTCTCTGAAATGTGGAGGGGCTTTAGGAGATGTGGTGGGGAACAGGATGAAAACTCGTGTCCTGGCATCTCTTAGATCAAAAGCACTGTGATCGGCGCTTTGTCAGGGTAGGAGAGAGAGAGAGAATAGGGGGGCTCTACCAGCAAAGCTTGAATCCCACAGGGACACTGTCCCTCTGACCTATGTGTGTCCCAAAACAGGGCTGCCATGTCAACCCCTGGAGACTGATCAGGGATTGGGACCCTGTAGCACTTGTACGGGGAGCGGGGCAGAGTGGAAATCGACTTTCACCCACACAAGCTCCCTGCCACACATCTCTAATGAAAGAACCCTCCTGATCACTTCATCACTTCGTCAGCCTATCACTTCATCAGAGAAAATTAATTTAACCAGGGAGATGCTTCTCTCAGGAAGCTGTCCAAGTGAGAGAGCCTCTCTCTCTTACCGGCCCTCGCTTCTCCTCCAGCACAGTGGGATCCCTGGGGACTTGCCAGCAAACTTTCAGGTGCATCTCCATTAATTACCCTAAGCTGGTTAACCACACAGTAATCATAAATACCTCTCATTTGTTACTGGCCAGTGATTACAGTGGCAGCAGGAGAGGTGG
This sequence comes from Ibycter americanus, assembly GCA_035590275.1. Taxonomy (NCBI): domain Eukaryota; kingdom Metazoa; phylum Chordata; class Aves; order Falconiformes; family Falconidae; genus Ibycter; species Ibycter americanus. The sequence continues at coordinate 1,317,977 of JAVJGI010000039.1, read as the reverse complement.
AGGCAGAGGGAGTGGAGAGACATTGATTCCCCTCGCAGGAGGACGGCAGATCATCAGACGCAGTCTGCTGCTCGTGTGTGCCTGGGCATGCAGGTCTTTGCACGGATAATGACTGGAGCAAACGTTGATTTGTTCAGACATAGGCTTGGAGAGGCCTTTACAGGATGCTCTGCCTGGGGAAATCGATACTGGCACTTGCAGAGAGAAAGGAAAGAAGGGGAATGCCTCTGTGGGTGAGAGCATGGTATGGGTGTTTGTGGTTCGGTGGCCCGGGACGTGGCGTTTGAAGTTGGTCAAGATGAGGACTGGCTCCTGCTGGAGCACAGCCAGGAGCCTAGCGCATGGTCTTCTAACACACTTGAGCTTCTCTCGTCTCTAAGCCGAGGCATCGAAACAGATCTATCTCTTGAGCTCACCTGGCAGGGCCAGACGCTTCTGCAAAAGGCAGAGATCTAGATTTTCAAGGCAGGGAACGCAGGACGTGGGAATATTGGCAGGCTTCAGGGCGTATTTCAAGCTGGGGAGACCAGCCCTCCCCTGGGGTCACTGCCATGCCGCAGCCAGCAGGTACCCATAGGCATGCCGCGTCCCCTCGGTGCCACCCGAGCCAGGGCAAGCAACGACTGACACATGTGGACGTAAGCAGCTACCTTACACGGGAGCTCTTGCTTCTGCAGGAACACAGCCCCTTTACAGCTAGATAAATAACTCCCTTTGGATCATTCTGCTACACCAGCTTCATGACCCGTGCAAGCGTGCTCAAACACAAGAAAGGATCATCATGTTAATTGCAATTCTCTTGTTATGCAAAGTCATCAGCAGACTAATGTCCCATGTTATTACCGGGAACTGCAGACACCTCAATTCAAACAGAAGCCAGGATGTGTGCGGAGACAGACTTGAGACCTGTGGCTGGCTGGCAGGCAGGCTCGGCTCTGGGAGTGCCTTGGGAAGGCAGACAACTCTCTCATGTTATTGCTGGAGTCACTGACTGTGACAGCGAAGGGGAGCCAGTCTTCATGACTGAAGAACAAAACCTGCTCCTGCAAAAGCCCCTCTGTTGCTCTGCCACGTTGTTCCCCATGTCTCTGTTTCCTCCTCTTCCACTGATGTCTGCTAAGCCCATAAACCACACAGCATCATCATTGCCCTGAGACACTGCCCAGGCTGTGCAGTCTCCATCCTTGGAAGTTTTCAGGACCAAACTGGATCAAGTCCTGAGTGACCTTCTCTGAACTTGCAGGTAGCCCTGCTTTGAGCAGGAGGTTGGCTGGAGACCACCTGGGGTCCCTTCCCATCTGAACTCTCCTATGATCACAGGTACTAAGCCCTCAGCTGAAGATTGCTTATGGGTGCCACACCACAGTTGCTAAGGGCTTCTGCAGAGGAAGAGTTGCAAAAATACACATTTTCAGGTCACTGGTTATTTTCTGTTGTTGTTTATTTCAAAAGAACTGGAGGGTTTATTTGAGTAGAAACATGCTGGTGGGATGAATTACACTTGTCTGTGGTGTTTTCCCACCCCATCACGGGTTTGTAATGGGGGTGGTATTCTCTGGAGGATTGTTTGACTCCTTTAAGGAGCTTTTGATGTACTACAGCACACAGTTCTGGGAGAAGGATGCTGGAGCCGAAACAGCTGCCTGTGATTGTGGGAAGCACATGCTCTGCAGCGTGCTGTTGATCTCACTCATTCTGAGTGAATATAGGGCTTTTGAAGTGACACTGATATTAAGTAGGCGAAGTGTTCTGCTTAATCACAGACTGTGTGTGCTCCTGAGAGAGATGGAACCAGCTTCTCTCTCACACCCCGTATGAAACATCCAGAGCAAGATAAGTGTGATCTGAGTCCCTCTTAGGGAACCACAGTGCAGCAAATGTTTGTCCAGAGGAGGGACCCCAGAGACACTGGAGGATGCTGCCTGCTTAAATAGGACAAAAGAACCACAGAAACCAGAATGTCCCCTTGAGATGTCACTCGATATCAGGAGCCTTGGACAGAGGCAGCCACAGCAGATGGAGAAAGCTACCTGTGGGCTCAGTGCGGGACAACTTAGACAACTCTGCCTCGTAGCAGGGGAGGGCTGAGCTGGGAGCCACCCATCACAGCAGCTTGTCTGAAGAGGATGAGGGGAGGGCTTTCTCTGAGCAGGCTGAGAACCACCCTGAGAGACAGACATTTTTTAAATCTCCTCTTAACAGAAAATACCATCTTCCAGCCCCTTGTCCCAATGTGACCTAGCGGGGTGGCTGAGCCTTCTATAGTACCTGCTGTCATCTGTCATGAGAAACTGCCACTGGAAGAACGCTCTGGGATGCAATAATTCAGATTATTTATATATAGAGATCCTCCACCCTCACATATCAGACAGAATGGTACTCAGAAGAGTCCTCTGAGTTTTAACCAACAGCTCTGGATAAATTACTGCTTGCGGTACAGTGTCAGTGTGTCACAGCAGCATTGCTGGCAAAGTGGAAGGGCCAGCTTAGCAATGCAGGTATTTCTCTCCGTGCTCTCTTTAGCTCACAGCTCTTCAAAACCGTGGCCTCCCAGGCAGTGGGAGAGAGACAGTTGCCTGCCTTTCTTGGTCTTCTGCTCCCCTCCCTGGCTGCCTGCTCACACATGCTGCCACTTGCACCTGTATTTCTTTGTCTCTCCTTTTCCCTGAAGCTCCTTTGCCTTTTGCCTTGAAGCTGCCGTGGCAGTAGTTGGGTTGTGGGAGCCTTCAATTTCCTATTCAGTTCATCATGGAGCAGTAATTTTCTGCACTTCCATAATTAGGGGAATTTTAAGCAAACTACCCTGTGGATGATTACAGCCGGATTCAATTTCTGTTGCTTTGATCACCAAAGGACGAAGATGCTGCTTGAATATTCGGTGATGTGCTCTGCCTAAAGAAGAACCTCGCACCAGCTGCTTCCTTCCTGCCTTCTCTTTCCACCTCGCTCCTTCCAGCCCTCACCACCCCTCCCTACCAATCCAGGGATTGTCTTTCTGCTGCTTCTTTAGCTCAAGTGGGAGTAAATGCCCCTTCCTGAAAGATGAAGCTCTGTTAAAATCAGGATGTTTTCCCAGCTAAGAGGCAGCATGATCTGATTGTTAGAGCAGGGCACAAGGAAAGCACAGTCAGGGAATTCAATTTCCAGGCGTGTGCCTCGGTTTCCTCATCCATAAAGCGACGGGGCTAAGGGACAGGGCACTAATTTGTGGTTCTGCTTTGTGAAGGCTCCTATATGCAGTGTTCCAAGGGCAAAATGCAAGCCGATTTCTTGGGTCTGCAAGATGGCTTGGGAAACCCTACGACATCAAGGCGTCTTTGAAGTGGTAATTGGTTCTTCCTGGTTTTATCAGCTTTAATACCCAGGAATAAACACAAAACCTTTTGCTATCACCTTTTTGCTTTAGCTATGCTTTAGCTATCTCCCTGATCATCTGCTTGCCGCTCCAGGGCTGGGAATTCATCCACGAGAGAACGGTTCGTTGCAGCATTTAATCGTCTCTAGTTCCAGAGAGCGGGAAGCGACGGAGCGCGGCTGCAGTGGCTGAGCACAGCCTCTGCGTTTCCTCCGCGAATGCCCAGTGAGGGCTGTAGCCAGTGGGAAGGATGTAGGACACAGACACAGGGAGATGCGCCTCAGGACTAAAGGAAAGGACAGAACAGAGGAAAGGGGCTGGGATGATCAGCAGAGGAGTTGGACCACAGCAGCTTCACTCCAGCTCATGGCACAGCACCGGTCCTGCCACAGCCCTTCCCAGCACAGGGGGAGGTCAGACCTGACCCTCACATGTAGCGGTTCTCAATGGGAGATCACGCTCAAGGAGGTTCTGCCTTCCTGTTCCAAATGTGAGCATGATGGGCTGTCAGCTCCGGTGTATTAATAGACTATTAATGCTTCCAAGTTTCCTGAGCCACGTGTATGGGTTTTCGATAGGTTAATTAGGCCATATTTCAGGATAATTACAGCTGTATATTTCTACACTAATTAAGTGGCTTTAAAACATACCCACAATGTGGCTCAGTGAATCATAATTAAACTTCCTCTGCCTCCTGCTATACACTATGGAACTAATACCCATAAAAGACCCAAACGCTGCTCCTTGCCAGCAGCAAATTAGAGCTCGCAAAAATAATCTTATGGAATGTATCTTTTTTATAGAATCATGTACAAATTAATTCAAAATGAATATTACATGAGTCATCAAAATGCTTCAGCTTCCTTCTCTTTATTTATATTTATCCTCCCACGTGAACTGTCACCTGGTGGGGCCGGCGGGGAACCAGGGTGAGGGGAGAGTGACTCATTCATGCAACGTTTGCCGACAGCAATGTGTTTTGCTTTTCCCTCTCTTCGAGCTGGGGAAGATTTAAGGTCCATGGGAAAACTGAGGGTGAAATCTGCGCTCGTGTCTTCCGCTTGCATGAAAGTCTGCGTGCCGAAGCAAAGCACAGGCTGTGGTGAGGTGCTGGTGGGTTAAAGAAGAGTGATGCTGGATGGTACTGCCCCTCTCTTGGGGTCAGGGGTCCTGCAGCTCCGCAGGTGATGCCCGGCCAGCACCAGCCCCCTGCAGATGAGGAGTGCTCTGGCACATCCAGAAAATGAGTGCCCAGGGATGCAGGCAGCTCCGGTGGCACTGGTCTATGGCAGGTCCTCTCCATGGGCTGTGACCTTCTCCAGCATGGAGAGCATCTTCAGTCTGGTTATTGCTTGTCCTTATGAATACTGATGGGTCTGGTTGCCCTGATGGCATAACCACAAAGGTTTTCCTCTGTTTGCCCCCCTTCCTTGTTACTGCTTAGCTGGAGGACCGAGGGTCCCTCCTCCTTTTTCCTCTGCTGTTTTTAGCCACAGATATCAGACGCCCTTTTAGCCTCCACTTTTGTTAGATAAAAATGCCATTCCCTTCGCTTTGAGGTTTGTCATTCCCTAAATGATCCCAGTAATCCCTTCTCTGTACTGGTTTCTTTTATGTTTCTCAAGATGTGATCTATCCCTTTTTTTTGAGCCTCGTCTCAAGGTATTATCACCGCCTCCTGCCTGCTGGAAGCTGCTGTTGAGCCATTCTAGTTTTTTTGTTGCTGCTTGTAGGCAGTGTCCTGACAGTTGGCTGGGGGCTCCCAGACTCCCCTGCAATACAAATAATAACCATACTCTTCTCCCTGACATCAGATTTTTCCATTTTCAGTGGAACTTTGTCACCCCTGAGCACATTTAAACGTTTATTTTCATCCCCCGCCCCCACCCCGCCCCCCACCCCTTTCTGGATTTGCCAGTGTTGTTCACCAGTTTAAAAGGGCCTGGAAAACTGGGACTGGATATAGGGAAATGCCTGGGCCAGCAGATATCAGACAGTATCTGTTTGCATTTGTCAACTGATTTACTCCAGTTGTATCTACACGCCTTTGATGTGAGCTTGCAGCAAACATTCTAGTGGACGAATTAATAATTAGATGGTGCAGTGATGGGTGCTCTAGGAATAAAATTATACAGATAGACAGATAGATAGATAGATCAGTCTGACTGAGAGAAGTGAATTTTAAGCAATGTTATAGCACATTAATGGAAATCAAATGTGATATTCTTATTCACCCTGGAAACTCATTCCAGGGGTTGAGTTCAGCTACTCAGGAGACAGACACAACGCCATGTGAGCAGCATAGCCAATCTGAAACAGCTCTCATTTTCAGTCCTGAATTTTTGCAACTAATTCCTGCTGCAAAGCAAAGCAAATTCAAAACTTCCACTAGGACCAGGGTTTCACGCCCAGAGTCCCTTTGCCATTTTTATGAGTAACCTCACCTAATGAATAGATTCTGGGAGAGGCATCTTCATGCAGAGAGCTCACGGACAGGAATGGAAGCCAAATTTGTAGGATTATTGATGAATTATTCAGCCATCTCTGCCTGTAACACTGACATGTGAGTCAGGAGCTTAATGCCCTGAGGCACCACATTCATTGTGGGAGTATGAATCCTGGAGTGCTGGTTTATAATCAACATATTGCATAAATGCCTCTTACTCGTGCAAATCAATTTTCTCTGGGTTTCAGGCCTTAACCTCAAGTGCCTCCTGCTTGGGAACAAAAAATTAAGTTCTGGGTGGGTCTCATTTCCTATGGCTCATGTCAAAAGCTCTTACTGAGCAAGGGAGGCAGGAAGACTGCTTGGTTTATTACTTATTTATTTGTAATGAATGGGAGAGGAAAAAATGCAACAAGACAATTCAGGCGAAGTATAAGGAAAAGCTTTCTAATTATAAGAGGAGTGAGGCATGGGAACAAGTTATCCAGAAGAGTCATTGAATCTCCTCCCTCAGCGGCTCATGAAGGTGGGCTTTGCCAGCATCTGACAAGGACATTTTGGTTATATATGATTCTGCTTCAGTGAAAGAGGGAGGGATCTGATGTTCTCCTGAGGTCCCTCCCAGCTGTACATGTCTAAGATGGAAAGGAAGAAAATTAAATTATGGGTCAGCTGAGACAGGCCTCAGTTATGATGAAGATGTTTCAGAAACATCACGGAGTGTGAGAGACATTGGCCTCGGCGATATACAGATTCCCCAGGATGGATGAAACCTGCCTTAATTCAAGCCATGGATGCCTTGTCCTGCAACGATCATCCGTGCTGAAGGCGGCTTTCTGTTCAAAAGCCTGTAAGCATCCAGGAGAGAAGAGGAGGGAGTTTGGCAGATCTTGGAAGGCTTCCACCTCTCTTCTGTCCTGTCCCCTGGAGTCCAAGTTGCAGGTCCAGCAACAGCATAGGGGGCTACTTCTCCCCTCAGCCAAATGCAAATCTGCCCCAAGCCTTGCCCCAAAGCCTCCAGGAGTTACAATAGCAGTGTCCTAAAGAAACCCCTGAAACCGGGTCATTGTTAGACGTGCAAGTGAGGATTTTTACAGCTGTTTGAAAGATTTGGGTGCCGCGTTCCAGTTCAGAGGGAAGGGAGTCACCCTGCCCCTCTGCCTGCCCGCTGGGTTCCTGGACAACACTTCCCACATGCGATTAACTCAGCTTTCATGTTGCATTCCCCAGCGGGCTGTTTTTCTGCCTCTGGAGGAAACAAAGGGCTGTATTTTGATGCAACCCGCTAAGTGCCCTGCAACACTTAAGACTGGAAGGCACTGTATAAAATGTCAACCATTATCATTAATCACAGAATCACAGAATCATAATCGCTCCTCTATGTTGCTGCTGACTTTTATGTGGCAGGCACTGCAGTCTATAACAAGCTACTGTCACTGTAAAAATATTCCTGTACATTTGTGGCTGAGCTGGAGGGCAGATCAGGAGAAGGAGAACAAGCATTTGCAGCTACTGAGAGGGATGAAGGGAGCTCGTGCTTTGCAGGGGTTGGCAGCGGTATGGGGGAGAGGCAAAGCTGGGTGCAGCTTCGGTGGGGCTGGGGCTGCACCAGGCGCTGCTTCCAGCGGGAGTTACGGTTTGCTGCAATAACTCCATCCCCGAGTGCAAACACAGTAGGGTTGGCTCGCAGAATACAAATGGACTTTGCTGCTGTGTGGATGGCCGGAGAAAAATCAGTCACATCTTTTCCTGTAGTTGGACAGTGAGAGTATACCTATGGTGACTTCCAGCAAAATTCTAGATTAGGGAGTGTAACTGAGTGTCAGGTGCTTCATTTTGAGGACTGACGGAATTCTGCCACAAGGTGGGAGAGAGCAGGGGAGAGGAGGATTCCCGTTCTAGGCGACTCACAGGACAGGGGAGGCCTGGCAGAGCAGGGTGGTGATGCGGGGGATGCATCAAGATTGAGCTGAGAGAACTAGGGAAAAGGAGAGAGCAATGGAGTTGTCGTGCAGAAGGCAGGGGGTCCCTGCTAGGCAGGGCTGAGAGTCCGGGCTGCCATAGTGTGCACCCCTGGGGACTGGACACGCACCACAGAAGGGCTCTTCAGGGTGCGGGTGGGCTCGACAAAGGGGAATCGAGGATGCCCGAGACAGAAGAGAATCTGACAACGACATCTGCTTTCAGAGGCACCCCTTCCTGGCAGACAGCTCCTCGGTGTTGGAGGGCATGGGACTGTGGCTTGGCCGCACCACTGAAACCCAGCCGTGCTCCCATCTCCTCGTGCTGAAAGGGGGCATGATGCCCAGACGAGCCACAGCCACTTGCCTTTGACTTGCCAATAGAGCTGGTAACGGATTAAAGGAGAGAGCAGAAGATTTGTTCTAGAAGAAATGCTATCACCTCGGGCAGTTTTAATAAACCAATAATCAAATAAAGAGCAGACTACAATAAATTAACATCTTTTACCAGGAGCCAGGCAAGACTATCCTTTTAAAGCCATTGTCAGCGTTGTAACCGGTGAGAAAAAGAAGGGAGGGGAGAAGAAGGAGCAGTCGAGGGGAAAAGCAGGGGGGAAAAAAAAAAGCATTTAACCCCGCTTGTTAGACATGCGAATCCCGCGTCTAATTTCCAACGGCCTTACAGCATGTGTGAGCGCTGATAAGGCCCCGTGTGAAATTGACAGCTCGGTCTGAGGCATCTATCTGCCATAAACCATTTCTTTATTGCACAGATAAAGGAGCGAGGCTGGCTGAGCATGACTGTGCGATTAAACTTTCCATCCGAGGAAGGAGAGGTGAAGAAAGAAACGCATTCCTATTAAGGCCGCTATTAGCTAATGAGCAAGTGTGCGTGTGTGCAGTGATACAGTGTTTGCACACACACAGACGCACCTGGTCCCAGGCTGTGCGTGGGACTGGAGCAGGATGGAGGTGGGAAGGCAGGGCAGGCGGTGGAGGGAGCAGGGGCGGTGTGAGGGTCGTGCAGCACAGGTGGGCTTGGAGACGTAAGCAAGAAACTGAGTGTGAGAAGCAGGTAAATAGGGGGCGGTCCAGGTGGAACCCATGTTTTGGCAGATTCAGCTCTGTTGGTGAGGCCAGGCGTGCAGCGATGCTGGAGGAGTGGACCATGCGGTGGCTGGGTAACCGTGCTGCTGCTGCCTGGTAGAGCGGCTGTCTGAGCTCGGCTGTGAGGGTTCTGTGCTTTGGGTGCTTTGATGGCTTTGCAGAATGGTGTTACACTGCCTGGCGTGTTTCCTGAGGCTGTTATCCCCGCACTTTTGATGCTGCTTTACATGCATCTCTATCCTTGGTGCACTCCCAAGCTCAGATCGCTGGTGATCAGTAGGGTGAGTGGAAAGGGGAGAGACGCACGGCCCTCGGGCTCTTCCAGCTATGGGATTCCTCCTCTCCTTTCCCCAGCCAGGGAAGGTCCCACCTCATGCCTGGGCAGTGGCCTAACACGGCACTATGTGGCCAGGACACTATGTGTGCCCCCCGCCCTCCATCCTTACTGCTAATGGAAGCCAGTGTACTGGGGAGGAGGGATCGAGTGGCCCGGAGGGCTTTGAAACACTTGGACTGGAGCAGGCCTGTTAAATCAGAGCAGATGGCCACATTAGCCCTGCAAAAGAGCAGCCACTCTCCCTGTTCATCACTGGCCCCCCACCCAGTCTCAGCCTTCCAATTTTCTCTGCAAGCCTTTGACAGCTGCTCCCGGGGAAATTGCACTCGTGTGGTGAGCTGGGGTTAGAGAAACGTAGCCCTCACCTCCTTTTCATTACCAATAAGCACGCACTCCCTTTGTCTTCTAAAGCAATTTCATAGCTGGTGCACAAACACGGAGCCATCAAAGGAGCCTTTCACTGGGCTGGCACAAGAGACAATGGGAAGCAGATACACCTTCATCAACAAAGAGGTGCATTTCCATTTTGATAACAAATGTCTCTGGCTCCCTGTTGAACACCCGCATCTTGTTTTCCCTCTGTTTTCTCTCTCCTTCCCCGAGCCAGCAAGAGAAGTGCGCCAAGCAGAATGGCACAATAGCATTTCCCCCTTCCCTCCCATCGCCAGTTGTCGTGCTGACAGATCTGATAGGCCTGCTGCCGTGGTTTGCCTTTCGTGCTAAACAGGAGAGAGAGAGAGAAAAGCAGGCCTTATTTTCCTCCGATCAGTGTTATCTTCCCCTTTCATGTTCCCGTTACAATGCCACCATGGTGATAGAAAAGGGGAGATTCAGGAGCTGCCAAAAGAGCCACCGGGTATTTTTCTGCATGTGCCCTTCCCCCTGGGTGCGTGCACACTGGAAAAAATGTGGCCTCTGCGTTCCCGGGCTTGCACCACGGCTGAGTGTGACTCCCCAGGCTTGTTATTTTAACTGTCTGGATGAAACAGGGGAGGGACAAAGCGGCTGCATCGACACAGCTCCCAACCAACTGACGTGGCAAACTTTGCACAGGCATGTACAGAGGTGCTGAACCGATCAGGATTACTGACTGTGGCCCTAACCATACAAAGACAAGCGGGCCACTATCACAGTTACAGGACTTCACCCATTTCTAAATTATTTACCTGTTTTACCTCCTCCCTAAAGTAATTATCTCAAGCAATTGCACAGCAGCTCTCAGGCCATGTTGTGGAAGGCGAACACGGCTCGTTCCACCTGCTTTTGCAAGACTGCAAAGCAAGGCACTGAGTTTCCATCCATCTCCCCATCTTGGCCTGATGCTGTCCCGTGGTTAAGGTGTTTTCCATGCTGCCTGAGCAAGACCATCTTGTAACTCGCGTGCACCGGGACAGGTTGTTGGGCGTTGCGTTACAGAGGGAAAGTGGCATACACAGCCCTCCTGGTTCGGCTGCTGTCTCCCAGGCCTTGCAGCATGCATCTCCCCACAGCCAGAGGGAATGTGAGCACGTTTCCCTGTGAGCAGCTCCCACCTGGGGTCTCCTGACAGAGGAATACATTAAAGAGTCAAAGCCAGTGGGGCAGGGGGAGGTGAGCTGGGAGAAATGCTGCTCTGAGCATTCAGACTCCAAAATAACACTGCCCTGATGTTGTCGTGGCTGTCGAGCATCACAGTTGATCTCAGCCACCGGGGATCCTGAGAAAGGCAGGCGAGGAAATGAAGAGCTCCAGCTCTCTGTCCTTAGGGGCACGGGCTGAGCCCAGCAAGGCTGAGTTTGCTCCCTCCAGAGAGCTGGGAGAGGCTCCTGAAACGTGGTTGGAAAGACGTGACGCACTGTGCAGGTGTTTTCCTCAGTGCTATCAAGTGGCAGATCCAGGGAAGGGCTCCAGCGCCCGGAGCTGGCCGGAATGCCGCTTAGTCTGTCTCCTTCGTCTCAGTCTCTGGTAAGAAAATGCAAACGAGCAGTAGCAACTCCCTCTTGTGATGGTGAAGACCACATGCATGCACTTGCTGCTGGTCCTCGGGAGATGGATGGGCTTTACTCTCCAGAGCTTGGTTTTATGGTCATTACCTCATCTACCGACGTTTCTTGGTCTGGCAAAATTTCCAGCCTCAGCAGAAGGGTAGTCTCCTTTTCAGACTCATCGCGAGAGGATGAACAGATGCCTTCTTTTGTTGCAGTACCCCTCGGTGGCATGGCATGGTGCAGGGACTGAGAGAGAAGCAGGGGTGAAAGGGGAAGATGATTTGGAAGAAAAGGGGGAGAAAGAATGGGTGAAAGACAACCAAAGGAGAGGGACAGTGGAGTGTGAAGAGGAAGGAAACACACGGGAGACCTTTTTAAAGGTAGGAGGGAATGAAAGAGTGGGGAAGTGATGGAAACAGAACGGGAAAGAAGCATTGCCTATGATGGATTTTTTCACCAGAAATCTAAGATCAAAATGCCAACTAAATTAGGGCATTATAGGTCACTGAACAGAAATTGCACAATGGCTGAGTCTCTAACAAAGGTTAAAACACAGAACAAAGACAAATAATGACACAATCCAGAGTCAGTGACCATAAACTCCAAACAAAAAGGAGGGCGTTGCAGAGATGATGGGAAAGCAGAAGAAATCGTTGCTTGCAATCAGTGTTCAGTGGGTCAGATTGAAAATAAAATGCGCTTTTCAGAGCTACCATCCTAGATGCAAACACAGATGCAGGGTTGACAATGTCTTTCAATAAAATTAATACACTTAAAACACTCGGTAGGAATGAGAAGCCAACATCAGCTTAGGCACAGACAGAAACGTGCTTAAAATGTACAGTATTGCATACGAACGTTAGACTGAAGGAAGGAACCCCTGGCTTCTCTGAGCTGCTGAATGCAGCCGTCTGGGAATTTGTCAGTGAAATCTTTGGGTGGAAAACAACAATTTAGCTAAATTGAAGCCCTTTGCATTGAAAAGGGCAGTTTTGCTAAACTTCTGGTTTTGAAGACATTTGTCGAAAAGGATTGAAATGGTTGAAGTATACCAGTTGTAGCCTGGTTTTCTAAGGAAAGGGAGCCAATAAATGGTACTGCATATGGTATGTGTGAGAAAAGGCAATTGCTTTTCGGTCCCCTCCTACAACTCTTGAACCCTCTGACAGGCTTCAACCAAATCTGACAAAGGGATAGTGGGTTTCGGTGTTACTGAATTCTGCACAGGTCTGTGCAAGAGGGAGGTCATGCGGAAATGATGTTGGGGAAGCAGCTGGGTTGTGACATTGAACACCTGCACCCACTTCCCGGGCTGCTTGCTCTGTTCTGATGAGAAAAGAGCCTTTGGGGTCAGTGCACGAGTAGTCCCCATTGCCTGGGGAGACCCAGCCTGCCCCTGCTACGGTCCCTGGGGGCTCACACCCTCCAGCCTGGGCCCAGAGTCCCAGAAACCCTGACTCCCCCCAATCCTGTACATAAACCACCTCTGCTCTCCCAGACGGGCTCTCCTCTAGGTGACTTTTGGGGTTGCTATGGCAGCAAAATTGATAACTCCCATCTAAAAAGGCAATTCAGTGTTGCTCAGGAAGATCAACAACATCCATCATTCCTATACCCCATAGGTGCTGGGCTATATGACCACCGCATCTACTTCAGCTGTATTTGTCAGAAGTCCCTGTAGCTGCCTGCTGCTAGTTGGGCCATCCTACAAAGAGAAAGCTGTAGCCCAGCATGGGGAAAGTGAGTGAAAGGCATGCAGCATTCTTGCTTTGCCACAGATGTTTTACTTCACCTTAGATAAGTCTCAGTAGAGTGTGGCTATGACCACGGCTGCTGCTTGTCAGATGCTCAGTAGTGCACTGCTCTTCAGGGGGATGCTTTGGGTCCTGCGTGTGGTGATAGATGCTCCTTCAGCTTCATATCTTGTTCTGCTGTGAGTCTGAGATAGCCAAGTCTTTGCTGGATTCCTGTAGGTACTCTCTTTTTAATACCTCAGATCTGCCCGGCAGCCAATGAGATTGTATAAAAATAGAAGGAATCTAGGGATGCAAAGGATGCAAAGGCAGGCCATGTGGTCTGTGACATAAAACCAGTCTGTTATCTCTCTCTCCAGACTGAGGGCAGAGCTGGGAGTAATTCATCCTGCGACCGCCTTCCAGCAGCTGGCTTCAGATCGGAACCTGACAACACCTCTCCCTGCAGATGCGGGGCCAGAGAGTTTGTCTCCAAGGCTGTTCATTTTCCTTGGCCCTTCCCACAGACGCTGGATTTGGCCTGGTGCATTCAGGAGGCAAAGGGATGAACTCCTTGGTACCTAGCAAGACCAAGACAGGAGACAGAGCCTGCACACCGGCTCCGTGGAGGGCAGCTGCAGCTCGGTGTAGCTCAGCAGCGTGCCCAGCAGCTGTGCTGGCAGGGGTGGAAAGCAAGGGAGTGAGGAGAGACACATGGCAAAGCTGAGAGCACAGGCTGGATATAAAACCTCCTGGCTGCAAGAAATTCAGGTGGCAACAGCATGTGGAAGATCCCGTTACCGATCTAGACATTTCTAGGGTCACCATATCTCACCCTTTTTTGACACAATCATGTCTCTGTGAAATAAAGTTAAAAGCAAAAGCCACTCCACTCCCCTCCAAAATCCCAGGCAAAAAGACAATGATGAGATCCAGCTGCTTGTACTGCAGCACTTAATAAATGTTGACATTTTTACAGAGAGAACTGTCTAAGTACTTTATTGGTGTTAATATGATCTACACAGGATTAACAGGACCCCAAAAATTGTTCTCTTACCGTACAAGTAAAGGCATATTTGCTCTTGCCTCTTATTTTGGACTTCATTATAACTCTCCTTCCCTTTGATGCTGAGATGCTGAGCAGGAAGGGGATTAGCCCTCTCCAGCTCCCCAGACCTGGAGAGCCACTTTACACCTCCTAGCCCCCTCCCTGGCGGCGGAGGCATGCTGCCCGGCTCTGTTGCCAAAGCAGTCGCTGTGCTGTTCGGCTCTGCTCTCCCTTGTTTTCCCTTTTGACCTGCCTTATTTTTAGCTGCTTCTCACAGCTCCCTGAGCTGCACATTTCTTCAGCTTTGATTGTAGCGGCTGAGGTAGCAATAGCGAGTGCAATTTTCAAGCTACATTTCATGGACAGTTTAGAATAAAACTCTTTACATTAGCCTGAGTAGGCTCCATAGCATCCACAAAGCAACCGCTTATCACGCATGCGTACTGCCCTATGCCGTCTTTTCTCTCCCCTGCTTATAGGACTGACAGCGTTAGCTGGACTGGCCCAGACCTAGTGTTTCCCAGCCACACAGCCTGCAAACAAACCTCTGCCTCCGTGGCCCTCCAGAGTAAGAAAACAATTGCTTTGTACTTCAGCATCCCTCACCAGTGATGGAGATGAAGGCTCCTCCTCTCCTGTAGGTCATCCTCCATCCCACATGGGTACCACACACCAAGACCCTGCCTGCCAGGTCCTGTGCTACCTGCTAGACTGTCCTTCTCCAGTCAGGGCAGTCTGTGACAAGCATCCAGTCGGTCCTGTAGAAGCCATACTTGCTTTGCAAGAAGGCAGCAGTCAGCTAAATCTAGCTCAGCTCTGCAGCCAAGCCAACTCACACTGCCAGGTTGAGTACCTCCAGCCGAGGGCATGAGCTCTAAATCATCATTTAAAGCTCCAAGTATTTTCCAGCCTGCACCTCAGCCCTCCTTCCTGCCTCTCTCCATGGTGGAAGAATAAATAATTGCAAGCCACAGGATGGCAAAGGCAGGCTCTCATTCCCTCCCAGAGCTCATCGTGCAGATGCAGTCACCTTCCTCTCCATTAATCCCATGGAAGCTCTGCAAACTGCTGCTCCACAGCCCCAGCACTGGTAAATCTCTCTCTCGCTCACAGCTGTTTATTCCCTGGTTGGAGCAGCTGGGATTTGCAGCTCTATAAAAGTCTCCGAGCACCGCTGGGGCCCCCAGGCACCCTCATGAATAACACCACTCAGTATGGAAATGATCTGCCTGGGGAGGAGACCAGGCAGAGCCCCTGGGCTGCCACTGTGTGCTCTTGGCTGAGGGGACCTCATCTATCTGGTGTCCCAGCCTAGAGCCTGCCACCTTCATGATGGTTTTGTACGTAAAAGTTGCACCCAGCACACAGGGATAAAGGAGATTTTCCCCACAGCCTTCTGGCTTCTGTGGAAGCCTTATCCTTCCCAGCTCACTGTGTGCAAAGTCCCCAGCACCACGTATCCAGACATAAGGGAGTAAATTCTTTCAGCAACAATATCGCTTACGGGGAATGGCAGCTCCACCTTCGCGCTTTAGGGTGTCCCTGTCAACTGAGACAGCCTGGGGGACGAGCCTCTACGTGAAGCCCGGGAAGCACTGGCAATACCCTTATTAACGGCGAGCTGAGGCACAAGGAGCTCAGGTGAGCATGCAGATGGAGGAAATAATGCAGACTGCAGTCCTTTCCCTGACTGCCTACCTGCAGCCATGCACAATCTTGCTATCTTTCTTTGCCATCCACTGCCAGCCCCGTCTTTCTATCCCGCTGTTCAGTGCACATCCAGTACAACTTGCGTCATGCTGTTCTCAGTGACTCAGTAAGCAGATATCTGGTAAATACACAAAAAGCTCTTGTCTCCCCATGTTACCCAGAGCTTGGGGAAAAGCTCTGGAAGAGCATGTTCCAGCCCACTTGTTCTGATGCCTCCTCGCCTGGCCAGCCAACGTGCCGGCCACCGCACCGAGCTGAGTTCAGCAACCACATATTCTCAAGTGGGTGAGCAGAGAAGGATTAAGCCAAGACCCTATCAAAGCTGGAGTGAGAGAAACAGTGAGGTCTGCACCTCATTAAGTGGAGTTAGAAAGTGTGACAGCGAGCTACAGGCTGCTGGACATTCATGTTCTGCAGAAGGAAAAGTCCTGAAAGTCTTGAAAGCAGAGGGAGGGAGGAAGACAGGGGCTTTGTATTGAGGAGTAGAAACAAAGCCCAGATAAAGAGCACGGCCAGCTCTATCCATGGCCTCTGGAGGATCTCTGTGCAATTCAGACAGCTGGGAGACCTGCAGGCATTGCTCTTTTTACTCAGGATGAACTGTCACCAATCTGCTCAAGGTCCTCAGCCACCTGTATGTCCATACAGCTTGGTCCCAAACCAGCGTAGCTGTCCCAGAGGACTCAGTACTGCTGCCGTGTCGTTGCACGTTTACTGCTGCTGGTCCCCGTGTCAGAATGGTTTCTGCTTGCTCAGGAATCTCTGCCTGCCTCAGGATGATGAACTTGTAGGGCAGCTGCCCCCAGGGCTCCTGAGGACCATTGCAACACCTTTGCCACCGCATCTGCCTGCGCTGGCACCTGGAGCAACAGCTCCTGCCTCGCGTTCTGCGCAGCGACAGCCCCTGCGACGCCAGGGCACGCATCTTGGCACAGGGATTGCTGGGTGTGCAAAAGGGAGCATACCAGCTGGCGAGGGGTTTGGGCCAGATGGTGGGCAGGATTAGAGGCATTTGATTTTTCAGAATGCATCAGAAACCTAGATGATCTAATATCGCTCCAGATGTGAAATGCCTTAATCCACAGGGAGGAGATCTTTTTTTGGGGGAAGCGACAGACCCTGCCAACTCCCCTCCTGGAAAGGAATTCTCTTGCCTTGTCGGGGGTAGTGGTCTGGGATTGTATTAAAGAAATTACAGCATATAGCTGGCTCACCACTCTTCACTGGCAAGCCACACAGAGAGCCCTCCTGCACAGCAGCTCCCATACCCCTCCACGCAGTCATTTGGGCTATGAGATTTTAAAAAATGCCTTTATTACAGGGGTTATTACCGTAAGTAGGTTAAACCATCATTGACAATGCCAGCTACCCTGAGGAGAAAAAAATAGTGACTCGGAGACTGGTGATTTCAAGCAGCTGCCCACCTCCCCTCCCAACCCCATTCTGACTAATTCAGACCTCAGGCAGATGCCTTTTGGCTATGATCTGCAACACACAAAAAAAGCCTTATAAATAACCACTATTGTTCCAAGATTGCCATCTCTGCCTCTCCCTCCTTTGCCCTCTCCCTAAGGCAGACTCTGAGGCCTCCATTTGTGCTAAGGAGAAGCAGAGGGCTGCTCAAATCTTCCTTCTCCGCCCTGCACTCCCTTTGCTTTTCGACTGGTACACATGGCTTTGCTGCAGCAGAGACACAAAGTTGTGCTCCCCCTTCTTCCAAAGTGCACCTGGTGTGAAAGGCGAGGGGAGCTCAGCTTTGTGCATCTTCACCCACCTCACTCCTGTGTGAGAACAGCTACCCCCTTTAACTGATGCATATGGGTTTCACATCTGGATTTGATTCATCTCCGTGTTCCTGAACATCCCTAAGTGGAGAAGTATTTTACTATTCAGGGAAGCATGCGCCTGAGCAGGCTTTGTAAATATGGACTGAGAGGGGAGCTGCACAGGACTTTAAATGCAGCTGGAGCAGCTCAGCCCAGGTGGGCTCCCAGCACCCAGAGGTTTTGCGTGCACCCCTATGGACTGTCCGCACGTGCCCCTGCAGCCCTCGGAGCTCTGTGTCCCCTCGCCAGGCTGTGCAGTGCCTTACAGGACAAAGGGCATCTCTGTGTGTGTAGTGCAAGGACTCGAAACACCAAACCCAGAAGCTGGATGTGGAGAGAGACTGAACACAAAAGCCTCTAGCTGAGCAGGGTGCCAGCCAGAAGCGTTAGGTATCGACGTAACGTCGCCCAAAGCGTGCCCTGAAATCCTTGCTGCCATCAGTCCTGCTGGTGCGCAACGGGTGTGACTCCAGGGAGCCAGCAATGGGCCAGTTGCAGGCTCCTGCTCACCACAGTTTGTCTTCTCCTCTGAGGGGAGGCTCTGGTTCATGGGATGCTTTGAAGACAGCTGACTGGAGAGCCGGCTCAGAGGGAGAATTTGGCGTATTCACCCACAACGCCCCCTCCCAGATTATTTGACTGTGAGAGATTAGGTTGAAGAAACATCCCTGGTTATAGATGGTTCCCTCCCTTAGATAACAGTCAGCCCTGCTTCCAAATTAACTTCATCCCTCTGGCCTGAGGGGGAGACACAGACGGAGACCCTGATTCCCTGCTTCCCTGTGCGCACCAGCGGCAAAGCGGGGGAGGCACGGAGCGCACAGCACCCACCATGGGAAGAGGCACGGAGCACACAGCACCCACCACGGAAAGAGGCACGGAGCACACAGCACCCACCATGGGAAGACAAGCTGGTTGCTCCGTGCCGGAGCATGGTACCAGGAAGGTGAAGCAGTTTCTCCCAATCTGGTTTCTCTGATGGTTTTCTCGGTGCCAGGGGGTATTTTCCAGGAAGAATTTCTAGAAAAGGGAAGCAGTGCATTTCTTGGAGGTGGTTTATGGTGGTTTTCACACTTCCCAGCTGTTTGCACATGAAATTGTTTCACGCGATTAGGCAGGTAACAGCACCTTTAAGCCCTGTGTCAAATATTATTACGCAATAAAATAAAACCCTGAAGGAAATAGTCTTGACACACACCCTGATTTACACCCTGCACCGTGAAGATAATTACATTTCAGCCTGATACATAAAAGGCAGCACAGGAAGCTTGTGAAGAAGGTGCAGCTTTCTGCAGTACCTGCTAAGTCAGAAGTGTCTTGTTAATCATTGTTTTGCAGGAATCAAACAAACGTCGGTACCAAGAGGGACTAACGGATCTGCAGGGTGGCTGGGAGAGGGGCTGGCTGGGGAAGACAGCTTTTGCTGAACTGGGAGCAGGGAGGGTGAGCATACTACCTTTTCCTGCTTCTCCGTTTCCTAAGTAAGGTGTAACACTCTTTAACCCCCTGTTTGCAATTTTCTCATCCCCATTCCCAACAACAACAAAACACCTGGCTGCAGGCGTGGCTGCAGGTATATAAGATGATGTATTAGGCTGGTGGAGAGAAGGGCTGGGAAGGATGTATTTGCTTAGGAGGGCAGTTGCTGCCTAAGAGAAGGGAAAGTATTCCTATTGACTGTTCCCAGGATAAGGGCCTTATTCTGCCTCTAACCTAGTCTATGGGAAGAAGTATGGAGTTCAGTTGTCACTAGAGTTTATCTGCAGTCCATCTGTACCTGGCTTTGCTGCAGAAAGACTTTCCTTCTTTCTCGTAGGGAAATCCCAGGATGGATTGAGATTTAACCCTCTCTCATTACTGAAAAGCTCATGACATGAGTTCAAGGCCAGCTCTGTTTTTTCCTTCTCTGCTTGGAGGCTGGTGAGGCTAATCCTTTCAGGGTGTGAAAAAGGGCAGAAAAGCCTGAGGCAACTGAAAGTCCTAGTTCCCCAGCTCCTTTCCCGGTGGAGAATTTGTGGCCTGGAAGTGCAGCTCTGTGGCCTCGAAGCAGAGCAGAAGTCAAGAATGGAGAAGTACTCATCGCCGACTGAGGTGAGTCGTGCAGGGTGTGGAGCACCTTCATTTCTCAGTGGTTCATAATCCTTCACCCTTGGCAGCCCCTGCAATTCATCACTTAATGCAAAGGAATATGTATTAGAAATGACGGGCAGATTATATTCTGGATGGAGCCAAACATTCTTCATTTGGGTCTGGAATTGGTTTTAGGCTGCAGGGGACCTTGACAGTGATAAATAGTTGGCGTGGTGGCCACTGCTGCCTGCGCTTGCAACTCAGTGGAGCTGGGTGTTTCGTTAACATTATTTTATTAACTTCCCGGTGACGAGAGGCATCAGCCATCACGTTGCATTTTGACTAGAGAGAGCACAAGACAAGCCTGAGACATTGCTGAAGGTTCACAAGGTGGCTCACCTGATCTGCCTTTGCTGGCACGCACCCAGGACAGCAGGAGTGGGACTCTGGAGTCAGTTTGGAGGGGACATCAGTGCTGGGGGAGTGCGTGGGGAAGGTTAAATCGGGAGGGTATTTGTTGGGAGGAAAAGCAGAGCCAAAGCCAGAGCCGCTGTGGGATTGTCCCAGCAGCTGGGGCTGCACCAGCAGGTCTACAGACTTTGCAAGGAGAGCCTGGGATGGGGGCAGAGTCAGGATGGGGACGGTGGGACTCGATGGCTGCTGATCGTGGCTGATGAGGGTTGAGGAGAGCAGGCTGAAAGCTGGGATTAACTGGATGTTGCAGCACTGAATCAAGTTCTGTCCCACTCTCACATCTTTGCCTTTTTGGCTTGTATGAGCATAGGCGAAATAAGCAGTGTGATTAGCAAAGGAAGAGAAGAGAAAGAAATT
Organism: Ibycter americanus; assembly: GCA_035590275.1. Classification (NCBI taxonomy): domain Eukaryota; kingdom Metazoa; phylum Chordata; class Aves; order Falconiformes; family Falconidae; genus Ibycter; species Ibycter americanus. Next base: position 1,297,586 of record JAVJGI010000039.1, on the reverse strand, counting down.
AATTACTCATAAGAAACTTTTAAGATCATGGGTTAGACACTGCCTTCTTAAAAGTCTCCAAATCCCCATGAAAAGCCAGGTCCATGCAATGCACTTTACATACTAACAGAGTCTAATTCCCTGTCTGATAAAAGCAGAAGGAAAGATAAAAAAGCCTGAAGGCAAATAGGATTAATTGTGTGTCAGAGGTGCCTAATGAGAAAGAATGATGGACTGGAAGGCAACACACAGGAGGCATGAGCCAGCCCAAGCTGCTCTTAACGGCCTCTTCTGCGAATCCAGGAGCATCAGCTATATGCAATGTCAGTGCTCTAGCATCAATGAGTCCCCTTTTTCTTTCCGTCCCTTCACTCGGGCAGCTGGGACACCCTTCTCTGGTAACTCTCATGTGCCAGCATGGCCCCAAGAAGATTTCATCCATCCACATGCTTATTTATCCATCTACCTTTCCCCTAAAATTAATGTGCTAAAGAACTCTTGATCCTTCTTCCTTTTCCCTCTTCATTTCAGTGTCTGTCCTTCCTAGCCTTTTCTTCTGCAAGTGTTTTGAGCATCTGGAATTTCTGAGGCAACTATTTCTCCTTGCTCTCTGCTCAGGAGACCCCCTGAGTCCCTGGCCTCCTGTGAGGGCATGGAGTTGGCTTCGTTAGACTTGCCCAGTGCTGGCAGGAGAGCTGAGCTGCTCAAGGGAACTCACAGTCCGTGGGCAGACAATGGAGACGGGGAGAAGAGCCTGTCACCCCTGGGATTCTTCTCCTGGTGTGGGTCAGGCCAGTGCTGCTGAAGGCACTTGTTTTCTTGGGGGCTCCAGAGCTCCTGCTGCCCTGAGCAAAGCAGAGTCCAGCTGATGGTCAGCGGAGACAGCAATGGCTGGCTGGACCAGAGAGGTCTCCTGGCAGTGTCCCACAGCCCATTAGGAGAGATGCTGCCCTGTGACAGCGTATGGGTTGCCATAGTAAATGGAAATAAATGGCCAGCAGTGTTGCACTGGAACTTTCCATAAAGCAGCGCAGCTGGAGGGGATCTGGTTATTACATGTGATGGGCAGGTTCCCGTCTCTTCTCCTGCTTGAGGGCTCAGAGATCATGAGTGGGACTAATTTCATTTCACCTAAAGCATTCAGTGAATCCTTTTCACCATGTAAAATCCATTGCAGTTTTCTCATTAATCCTCCAAAGTACAGACACTTACTCCAGGCCTAATCCCACTCTGCTATTGTGTTTCTCTACTGCAGCCTTCCCTCATCAGCTTAACAAATTCCCTCTACTTCAATAGAACATCCAAAGCTGAACATGTTGGGCATTAAACTGAAACAGTCTCCCAAGGGCTGCTCTACCTTCTTCATCAGCAGCCTCATTTCCTGGCCCGGGCAGGGAAGAATCTGGAAAGCAGACAGGAGAGGCGGAGGTCATGAGCTGTGACATTAAAAAATTGCTTCTCTGAGTATGTGTCAGGTGAGACAAAAAATGCAGCGTGTCCCAGGCAAATTAGAATTGATCGTAGCTTGGTTTGGGGTTGAGATTTTTTTTTTTCCCCTTTGTCTCTCATCTGGGGCTGATACTAACTCAGGTGGGGAAATATATCGCGAGCCCATGCTGGTGATAAGGCTCTGAATCTAATTAAAGACTTTGTCAGAGGGCTTTGTTTTAGAGGCTTAGCTCCACCTGCCAACAGACCCCTCCCATCCATCAACTTTAAGCAGGCCCTTTCCATGCATAGATAGTGCAGCCCAAAGCCAGCGATGTGCTGAGGACCTCCGACCCCCCCGGCAGCTGCCCCTCAGCCCTCCCGCTCTTGCCAGACTGGTGAAGGCTTCAGCACAGAGCCGCTCTTGGGAAGGTTCCTCCAAGGACGTTTGTTCTCGCTTGGGTGCCTGGTTTCTTTCCTCCGTGTTCATTTTGCCTTCCGTTCCTTTTTGCACACAGAGGCAAGGCTCCCGGTTCCTCCTTTACCCTGGTTATTGAGTCAGGGTCAAGCCATTTCTCTCTCTCTCTGCATTTTTTTTAGTCAGTCACCTCTAAAGTGGAGAATGCCTGCCCTTCCATGTGCTCGGAGATCCTGAAGGAAGGGCTGAAACACGGCTATATTAATATTTTCATCTCCAACTGCTTACGCCTTGCTCACCATGTAATTTGAACAGCTGTTTCCTTGATTTACACCATGAAATCATGTTTTCGTCTAGTCCACGCTGTGGCTGCCCCTTTCCAATGTGGCACCTGTGAGTCATGGCAGCGATTCCCCAGCTGGGGTGGTTTGTCACACAAAGGATTTCAAGCCAGGAAGAGCTAAAAATCTCCCTCACCTGGGTGTCTGTCAGGTTCTAGGGCACGAAGGACCTTCTGGTGACTACTCACCTGGAGATCAAGGGAAGATGTAACCACACATCCTGATTCCGTGGCAACCTGCCATTTCCCAGCTATCCCCTTACTTGCCAACAGCCCATCCACAATTCACGGGGGACATGAGGTGACCGACACAGCTCAGTTTCCTACCCTACCTGCCCCTGCTTTAGCTCTCAGGGTCCACCTAACACCTAAATATGTTTCAGAGGCATATCTGGCCTTAGACCGCTTGTCAATAAGACAGGCTAATACCATTTGCTGTGCTTCCATTTATAAGGTATGATTCCCATGTAAATGTTTCATTTGCTTCTGAAATTACTTTGATCTCTTCTGAATTTTTTATCTCTTTTTATTGCAGTCTGGGATCATAATCCTGCTTTATGCCCTGGTATCTTTTGGATAGGCCAAATGCCTGCATGCATTTGTTTTTCAGTCTGGCATTTTCACTGTGCAATTGCTACATGAGCACACTTCTGAGGGAAAGATTCACAGTGGAAATTAAGCACAAAAGACTAAATGCTCCTGTTGAGCTATGAGCTGTTGTGTTGTTTTGTTAAATTTTTAAGAGTATTTGGATGGAAACCATCCCTTTTTTGGTTTAGTTTTTACAAATCTCCTCTGAGGAACCATAGTAGCCTTCTGGAATATGCAGGAAAGACTTGTCTCTTTTAATAAAAGTGAGAAAGAGGAAACAAAATAAACTCAAAACAACTATATATCCCCTGAAATTAGTAATGTCACAGGCATCCTAGTAGAACTAACTTGGGAATGATGGTGTGACATGCACAGGAATGGGGGAGAGGCTTTTTATCTCACCAGGCATGCTTCAAATACAGTGCTGGGTAGGAAGGCGGTGGTCTTACCCTAGTCAAACACAGCCCCTGGTGTGATCTCTTGTTTAGAGCTCAGCTCTATCGATAAGTGCTGAAGTGCTGAATTCATGCAGTGGGTGGAAACAGGGATCATTGGTCTGAGGCTATACCTGAGAGAAGAAGTATAAGGAGCAAAAGGGGTGGGAAGGAAGCATGGGTGAGAACTAGGAGGAGATTAATACAGTGCAGAAGGGAGAACGTGTCTGGCGTATTGTGTGTGCCTGTGCTGTGAGAGAACAAGATCTTGTTTTCCACCTTTGTTATGTTCTGATTTGTAAGGCGAGCTCACCCAGCCAGGAGGGTTGCTCTACTGCTGGCTGCTGAAAAAAGAGAAGGAGACCTGTCCATAAAGGACCAGTCTGCAATTCCCGGCGTTACCTGGATAGTGCCCCACATTTCCATGCAGGGTCTCCTGGGTTTCGTTTTCCAGCATTAGTGAGCCGCTTCTGCTCCCTCAGATTCAGGAGGGGATTTAACCTGCACATGCATGATTGCTTGGTGAAGGGCCAGCTGAGGTGTCTGGTCTGCCCGTTACATATGCATATGATCTTGATGTGTGCCATGAATGGGTGCTGAATTTATACAATCGGCCTCTGATCAGATGGCCCTGAGGCATTACTAAAACATAAAACACAGGACAGGCCTAGGGAATCCTAAAAGCACAGACTCGGCATGATCAAACCCGTCGGTCCCTGTTACACTTCAATCCTGTCTTCCTGCGGATCTTTCAAAACAAAGTACAGCCAACGAGACAGTCATGTCCTTAGACAGACAGAGCAGCCGCTGGTGCTATCTGCGAACAAAGCATTTGATGCTGTTCACAACATTTAAAGAGAAATGACTCTCCCCCAGCCCTAGCTCCATCCACCAGCTCTCACTGCTGGCAGAGGTGCCGTGACAGCCCCTCTTTTCCCTTTACCTCCCTCCCCGTCATTGCAGCAAGTGGAACGTTTCCACTGCGTATTTGTCTGAGTTACAGAGTTATGGTTGTTATTAAGTTTGGATATTTTTATAGACTTCTCCACTTACAATATACAAGCGTGCATACACACATGACCCTTTTGCTTTAATTTAGTTCTCTCCTCTCCTGCACCCCATCAAGTGACTTCTAATAAATGACCGAATAAATGCATTCAGATAGTGCTGTAATGGAGAAAAATTCAGTGTCTAATGAAGAGATTGTTCGTACCCTGAGACTGTAAAGATGAATGATGGTGACTACAGTTTGAAAACTCCTTTTAGTTTAAAATATTGCTCCATGGTAAGGAAAAAAGAAAGCACAAAGGAGAAAAAAAAAAACCCCAATCCTGTATAGTTTTTACCGGGAAGGAGCTGCATGCACACAGAACAGAACTGTCGCAGCCAAAATTGCTTCATATATCATAGACCAACACCAGGCAGATAATGGGAAACAAGTTCTGATCAGGGAGTGATTATTGCTCCGTGCTCCAAGCACTGATGTGCAGAGAACTGACTACAACTTGATTTTCTTTAACTGAACTGACCTTTTGAGGTTGAAATTAAGAATGTGATCACACAGGCTGGTACGATGAGGTGCCAACCTGAGGGAAGATTCGCAAAAGCAGTCAGTCCTTAGTCCTTCCTCTCTCACGCTTCCATTTTCTGTTTGAAACAGGGTTTTTTCTTGCCACACTGTAGCTATATGTGCTTGTGCTTAAAGGCAAAAAGAGAAGGCTCTTGTCTTCCTGACCTGCTACTGACAGATACCAAATTATCTCAAAATCATCCTGCATCTGATGGAAATCCGTGGTCAGATGAGTGATCAGATTTCAGACCCTGGCAGAGATAGGAAGCACAGTGGAGGGAATTATGATGAGATCATTTACTTTAGTATCAGCCTGCTCTCCCCCAGCTTACCTGACGTGATCCTCAAGCACCCATCATCGCCTGTGCAGGCGCAGCTCGCGTGTGTTTGTTTTGCCAATGCGGGAGAAGAGTTGTTCATACAGAACAAAAGGCAGGCTGCTACGAGCAATTTGGGAGCAGAGGGGCATGCCAGGGGATGCATTTGCAGGCAAGGCACAAGGCCTGTTAGTGCTATGTCCACTGGTCAGGAACGTGTAAGGAGCACTCGTCCTTCTGGCCAGTCTTGCTCGGCAGCATCAGTCCTTTGGAGGGGATATAAAACTCCGCAGACACCAGCGGACATCTGCTCGATGCCATCTGCTCTGTTACACCCCTCTGGTCATTAGCTCATTTCCCTGGGCACCGCTTTGTGCTCTTTGCTCTGACTGTACTGCTGGTGCTTATGAAGATGTTCAGGCTTTTCAGACTCACAAAAGACACCACGATCAGATGCTCTGGCACTGGAGGTTTAGGCTGGAACAGGGGAGGCACAGAGGCAGGTCCTGTTCTGTGCCACTACGATGGAATCATCGATCAGCCCATTTGGCCAGGCTCAAAATTCTTCCCTTCTGTCAATGTTTTGGCTGGTTGGGCCATGTGAGCTTCAGAACAGGGACACTTCCTACCTGGTACAGCACCCAGCTGGACAGGACCTATGGAGACAGTCAAGTGCAAACAATGATTGAATGCAACAACTAAATTCCATCCACTAACAACAGAGCTGTGGGCACATCTCTCCTCCATCCCTTGAGCCCAACACAATGGGTCTATATATACAGTGTCAGGCTGGGTTGCAGTTAATACGATGCTTTAACTGCAACTTTGAACCTTAAGGCCCTCTTTTTTTTTTTCTTTTTTTTTTGGCATGACATAGGCATAGTCTTAGAAAGGATAGTAAGTTGGATGAACCTCAGGCTTGATCAAATATTGCAATTCCTATGTGCCTGTTATTAACATTTCACTTCTGGAGAACAAGTTCCCAGCTGAGAAAGGCATCCAGTGGTTAAAAGATCATGGTGGGGGCACAGCTCAATGGAATGAGACACACGCACATTTCAAGTACCAGGAGGTCTCCAGAGCAGGGGCAGTCAGTGAAGGGAGAAGCTCAGATTTCATCCTTGCCTAGAAGTTTGCACGCTATGTGATATGTCATGTGCATCAGCCTGCATCTTGTGGAGAAAGAGCTAAGCCTGGCTGCATCTTCCTTCAGTGTAGATGTAAATCTAGAGTCATTCCCTAGAGGCCAATAAGCAGGAGCAAACAGAGAGTTAGACCCAGTGAATTCAGTGCCAATGGCGTCGAGGTGGAGTGCTAGGCTGCAGCGTGACTGTGTGCTCCGGTTCGGTACGTCTGCGGGGGCTGCAGGGGAGATGGTGTCTCAGCCTGTGAAATGGTGAGGTCAAACTGTGTGCCTTTGCCAGCTGGCAGAGGGGAAGGCGGTTGTGAGTGGCAGGGCAGGCTGAGCTGTGGGCTGTGGAAGGAGGGAAGATGCCTGAATCTGCCCTTTCCTCTGCCCACCCTGACATTGATAGATCTTGAGCCTCCGGTGTTAGTCTGCTGGTCAGTATTCCAAGGGAAGAAGTCAAGTTGACCAGGGTTTTTCCAAGGTTCAGGGGTCTATGGAATGCCACTGCGTTGGGCTGAGCAGTTGCCCAAGATGAGTCCTGAGAGGGGAGTTCGAAGTAGCTAGCAAATAATACAATGAGAAAAGTCATGCATAGATGAATCTCCTGCTGCTAAGACAAGTCGCATTTTCACCTTTCATGACTAAGACAGCACATTAAAATTAATTGAATGAGCCCCAACTTTCATGAAACGGATGTGCTATGGCTGTTCATCTCAATCCTTGCTTCCCTCCAAGATGCTTTTGTGTCTATAATCCAGACTTGCGCTGCTATACTCTTTCTTGCAAAGCACAATGAGACAAAAAAGACCCAGGATCTGCCACAGTTTGTTATTGAGTTTGTAATATGCAATTGTGGGAATGATTATAATATCACCAACTGGATTTCATCTGTCCCTGCACATTCAAACATGCAAGCTGAAATGAACAGTGACAGGAAAATGTTCTTGTTTGCACACAAATACTTAAATAACTAGCAATTTCAGAAAGAGAAAAGTAGGAGAAAAAAAGTTGAAGGACAAAGAACTCACATTAAATTCTACAGTGAAGTTAACTCTTCAAACCAATATCATTAAAGCTTTCAATGTTCCTTGAAGGGTGGTAAAAGCAACCACAAGGGTTAATTCTCCCCCTAATTCTCTCATTCAGCGACCACCACTTTGCATGCCTTTTAAGGCATCCAGGAAATTACATTAATTTCTCTAATGTGTGCAATGCCATAAGTTCTTTTTTTAATTATGATGATCATAATATTGCTTAAAATTAAAGGCAGCTGCATTTGTTTCTGACGGATATCATAATTGCAATTGTAAATTGGGAAATGTAATGTTTCCTGGTGCTGCTGTGAGTAATGGTTCTGAAATCATTATAGATAGGTAGATATAAATAAACCAAGTGATCTGTGAAAATAGAGCAAAAGCAAGCTAAAAGGGTAATTAGCAGAGCGAATAGGAACAGAAGAATCCAGTGCTCAAAAAAAAAAAATCTAAAAATTCTGTGGAGTTCTGTGGCTCTATTTGTAGCATTTTATGAAAAAAAGGAAATTGCTCTCTAAAAAGGGAGGGGGAAAAAAAAAAAATCAAACAGAGAAAGAATTAATTTGAACTCTGGATTTACCATGAAGTTTCTTTGCTGTCTTTTGTACCCTGCAGAGAAATAAATTCCTCCCCATGAGATACTCAGATGCGAATGCCACAGATCGAGTCCTGTTCCTTTTGGTTTGCGCTGCCCTTGGGCTGGACTCAGAGCAATGCTTACACATCACGCTGACTGCCCTGCTCTTCCCTTGGGACCAGCAGGTGGAAAGCCAGTGGTCCTGGGGCTCTGTCATCACCGGTGATGAAAAGACAAGTCACATCTTTCAGAGTAGCACGGAGGAGGATCAGCTGCCTCTCTTCTCCTGCTGCTCCCAAAGAGGGAAGGTTGCACGGGGGCTACGCCTGTTCCCAGAGGCTGTCACCCTCTGGGAGAGGGATGGAGCGGCTTCATGCCCAGGAAGCATTTCCACACAGCTAAGGAAGAACTGAAAATATTCAGAAAAGCGCTGAGACACCCAGCGAGGTGCAGCTGAGCTCTTTTTGTATCACTGAATGCCCTCCCAGAGCCAATTCGGTAGGGGTGTAAGCACAGAGGAATGCACTATACACCACCTCAAGCCATGGGGTAGAAAACAGAACAACAGAAACAGTTTTAAAAATGGTGTCTTGTGTTTGGCCTAGCCAGCATCCATCTATTTAGCCTCTAGAGGAAAGAGAGGAAAAGGTAAAACTAACCTTCATTTTAAAGTCTTTGGCTCCTTTTTTTATTTATTTATTTTTTTTTTTTTTTTTAAGAAAATGAAAAATAAAGGTTTTCTGGTACTGAGACCCTGACAACTGGAAAATAGCCAGCTTAACAGCGACATTTATCAGTAGACCCTGAGATATAACAAGCAATCACACTCCAGCTGGTTTATCATCAATAAGCAGGGATGGAATATTAGTAACAATTCTGTAGGTTTTAGCACGTGAACACTGAAAAAAGAGCAGTTGCAAATTGGAGACCTCAGCCTGGATTTCCCGGTCTGCTAAACTGACTTGTTCAACAGCTCCAGGTGGTGTTGCCATGTCACTACATCACGAGAGCCATACTGGAAATTGCGGACTGAATGGGTGACTCATGGAGTAGATAAACAGATGGAAATGGGAAAGCAATCAACAGCTGTACAAGCTCCTGCAGCATCCCCAGATGGAAAGAAGCTATCACTGGGCCAGCTGACCACAGGGCTGGGATTGTTCCTAGCACGGACAGAATGAGCAGGACACAGAGATCTAACACTGGTTTGAAGATATTTGCTAGAAAGAAAATCAGAGGCATAGGAAACCACAAAAAAAAGCGGAGCTCTGATGCTCTGGGACAGACCAAACTTGGCTTTTAGTGCTAGGCCCACAAAATCTGCAAGCACAAGTAGAGTTGAATTCATTTAACATCTGTTGAAGAAATGTGTGTTCTTGCATGTGTAAGAAGACACTTTGACCTTAATTGGAGCAAAACCTAGCACCAGAATTTGAATAGCCAGGCAAAATTCCAAGAAAAGCCGGTCCATCCCATAAAGTTGATTACCAAGAAACATTTGCTCTCTACTGGGGGCAGGGGCAGAAGCCCAGAGACTTCTCAGGGTTCATTAGAGAAATGAGAATCATTATTTTCCTTCTTCAGCTTATAGAATCACCTCCTGAAAGGATCTTTTGGCAGCCAGGAACGAACTTAACAAGGACACTGACCGATTGAAGAGCCTTTCTGGATTCTATAAACAGTATTGATTTTCACATTCACAAAGAAATGAATTAGATGCCAATTGTATATGAACTGAGCCGCTGCCTCTTGTACGCAGTGTGTCTCACTACCTGTGTGAATAGAAGTAGGTCTGTGAAACACTGGGTGCCCTCAAGGGAAAAAAGGGTTGAGGAGGGAGGGAGTACAACTGTGGGATTAAAAAGGTTGTCTCCAGTTTAGTCCTCTGCTATTGTCAGCAAGCCCTTAGGGAAGGCCATTCCTCAACTAATCAGGCTGCTGTATAAAACCATAAGGAAATAAGATTTAAACTCCATGATAGCAGGGTGTTTGACGTACATGGTTACAGACTAACCTCAGACATCCCAGCTAAAGGGGGCCAGAAGAGAGAGAAAATGGTGGACACCAAGTGAATAAGGTGAAACTGGACTCCCCTCTGCCCCACGGGACTTTTCACTTGCACAAATCCCACTGCGTATTTATTCTCACGCTTGACAAATGGCAAAATAGACATGTGGGCATGGAGCATCGCTATCACCTCTGTGCCAGCCACAATGACCTTTCCCTTCCAGAGCCTCAAAACTACCGTTCAGGAGAGTTGTCCACCTCTGGGAGACAGGGATGCAGAGGTCTCTGGAAATGGACAGGATACCAGTGCTGTGTCCCCTCCTGGGCTGGCCACGTCTGACAAGGGCAGACCCGAGAGCCGTGAGAAATGACACAACCCCGTGTCGTAAAGCTCTATGTCTTACTCTAATATTCACCATCACCATCACAAAGAAGAGCTCAGACACTGATAGCCGGGGCTGGTTTAATCTTCTGCAGGCCTCTGATGGCTCTGAACCCTCTGTCTAACATCCCTCAGCATGACTGCTTAATTACAGTAATTAGGGAGCATGGTAGAAACCTGTGCAGTGTGAAGGAGGCACTGCACTTAGAAAATGGATTCTCTGTCATTCGGGTCCATTAGGAGGTGAGCCTGCCTGTCACTTCTGTCTCCTGTGGTAGCCTGTGCTCCACTCTGGAAGCTTGGGAAGCCTGTCTGGAGCATGCTGGGCTGGACCTGGTGTCCTAGGCAGGGGACCAGCAGCTTCCCATCTTTCTTCCTTCCCTCCCGTTCCCAGGACTGCCTTTACACTCCAAGATCAGGCCCGTGAAAGTCCACTCCTGGCTACTCTTTAGAAGACCAGGGCTGGTTAGGGGGGTGCCCCCCAGGAGAGGCGGTGACAGCGAGGGGTCCTGTTTTACCATCACCCCCCTTGAGCGTGGAAGTGCTCACCACAGCCTGGCCACTGAGTCACAGGGAGTCCGGGTGGGACTGCACAGCGGGCTGAGCCCTGCGCCCCGAGGAAAGGCGTCCGGGGAGCTGATGGGGGACAGAACACGGGCATACCATCACCCCAAATGCATAAGCCACAATGGCTTTTCCCATCCATGGTGTGTCAACGGTGTGATCAGAGCTTGCCCTCAAAGTGGGTGTGATGTCTGTCTGGAGAAGCATCTCAGTCCTGACTATGTTCAGACACCTAACCAGGTTGCCTTCGGTCAGGCAGCATAAATCCCCTCGATCCCGTGCTTCCACAGGCTCACAGCAGCTCTGTACCAGGCTTGGAGCCGTATCTCCCAAGCGAGCACTAGTACAAACCTTTTCCCACACCACCAAACATGTCCTTTTCAATCCCGATCCACCCTGGCACATAGCCCACCTGCAAGTATTCCCTTGGCTGCTCTCACTCTGCTTGTCACACCTGATCTTCCCTGAACTGTAACGAAACGCATTTCACACCGGGTCTGCACCAGAGGTGTTGACCTTTCCCATCCTCCTGCGGCTCAGGAACACCTTCCCTGCCTGGTGGGATACCCCTGTACAGGCACACGCGACTTTGCTCACACTTCAATAGGCGATGCTGAGCGTGGCCAAGGGACGCGGATTAAAACTTACCCGCAGCCAGGACAGAAATAATCCTGGCCCCACACCACTGCACCGAGGAAGGACTCTGGCTCTGAGTTAATGAACCATAAATTCCAGCTTAATGAGTTTTATACTGAGGAGAATAATTAATGTAATTAGTACTGATATGAAAATGATGGTACTTGAGCCTGGATTACAAGAGAGAGGGAAGGATATGGGGGTGGGAAGAAGCTTGGAGAAAGTTCATTCCGTCTGTGGTGCTGTTCACCCAGAGGAACAGGGCTGGATGCATTCTTGGCAGGCTTTGAAACCTCACCTCCCATCCGCCATAAAGGGAAAGAAAATAGAGCATGACAGTACAGCAAAAAAGAGATCAGCCATCCCTGTTCGCAGCAGAGACATGGAATCTTTCCTGCAGCTCTTCCCTGTGCTGTCCTTTGATTTGCAGCTCCCCCACACCACTCCACACTTGCGGTGGATCGGCTGCCCTCCACGGTGCCTATTTTTCGCTTCTATAGGAAAAGCCCTATAAAGGTGACGAGCTCCAATGATAAAACAACAGCTCCTTAGCGATATGAGTAGTTTGATACGTTTGATATATTTAGTGCAGTCCAAGAGGCAGTAATACCAATATTTTAGTTTTATACATATAGATTGATACATAAATTTCTATATATACATAAAGTGACCCAGCAGGAGGTACTCTGTTCTGAGTGAGGCACCGATCATAGTAGATTCAGCACCAGAGAAAGAAACCTCAAAACTCATCTTAAGTGCTGACCCTGCTTGCACATCTGATAGCGGTGGGCAAATAAAAGAAAGCAGGAATGGATGTGTTTCACAGCACCTCTGCTTGAGCAGGCATCTTTTCCACCTATTTGTGCAAAGTGTCTCTGATACTAACCTCGGTGTTTGTGAGTCAACTCAGATGAGCAAAGCTCTAGCTGGGCATTGGTGGGGGTCTGTGCAAATGGCACCTGTGTTATAAACTGCCATGCAGGAGGTAAATCCAGAGTCTTTTCCCCATTCAGAAAGTAAATACAGTCCTGGGGGGGAGATGCCAGGTTCCAGAAATACAGGATAAACTTGTCTGTCTTCATGCAAAGTGAGGATAACTTTGCCAGCAGTCTGCTTTCACCATCCTGCACCAGTGCTCCGATCTCCATGCTGTCCTGGGCCACCACATTGTCCCTGAGGCTCTGCTCAAACCATTCTGAGAAACAACCAAGAGCCGTGCCGGAGCTCTCAGCAAAATGTGCCCTGGTCATGACAGCTTATCTCATGCAATCCAATAAACACCTACCCGGTAATGACCGGCTTTGGCTGCTGCTGACGCAGGCTGTGTTCAATCCACTGACTGCAAGGCAGAGACCTTTTTACCCTCCCTTTATGACCCCCCACCCAGCCCTCTGCCATTTGCTAGCCCAGATCTGTGGCTAAATTGTTCCAAAAGGTCTTTATCTAGATGCAGAGGCTCTGTCCTTCTGCAGTGGAGCTTTTTTATTAAAAAATATCCTGGGGATTTTTCATTCTCAGAGTTAGTGGCTTGTGCTAAAAATTCTGTAATGGTGTATTGATCAGATCTGTCTGATAGGGCACCTCCTAAGCGAGTGCGAGCTTCATGTTCAGCTGGGCTGGATTGGTGCCCCATTTCCCCGTGAGTGCACGAGTGCTTGCACAAGCACACGCCAATGTGTCTCTCTGTCTGTAGCTCCTCTGCCCACCACGGATGTCAGCATGCTCAGCAGGGCAAGCAGGCACGACGGCAGCGGTCTGCAGGTTCAGCGAGGCGAGCCCTAGCCGTGGGAGCAGTGCTGGGAAGAGGAACAACACGAGTCTGGCCGGGAAATCCTGCAGCCTGCTGGGCTCTCCTCCTCCTGCCATGGGTCCCAGCCCAAGGCTGGGGTGCTGGGGCTGTGGAGACATGCAGCCAGGCTGGGGCTGTGCCACCAGCACCATGGCCACCTGTCCCTGGGGTGCTGCCTGCAGTCGTGGGGCTGCGGGGGAAATCCCCCAGGACAGGAGTGCCTTCCCCTGCTCGTCCCCCATCCTCTCACCAGACTGCTTGCTTCTCTTTTTTTTACCTAGAGGACCCCCTTTAAAGATGAGGGTTTATTCTGCTGCCTCTTTCTCATGTGAATCCAGCTATTGCTAATCACAGATGACCCAGGGAGTGCTTCCCACCAGCTGGTCCTGCCCCTGACCGAGGTACATTTGATCGCTGTGCGCTGCTGCTGAGGATCCATCCGGGACTCCAGCGCTTGCCTGCTCACTGCACTGTGATTCGTGGGTGTTAGTGGAGCACATAATTAAGCAGGAGCAGAGATGGAGTAGTCACCTTCCCCCTGCGTTATGGATGGGGTAGAGGAGGGGTCTCTGGGCTCCCCATCCCCCTCTGACAGTTCCCCTGCAGCGCACCAGAGTGCAGCAGGGGCTCTCCAGCAGTCCCTTGCAGCAAAGGCAGCTGCAGTGCATTTGGTGTCTTAAAACAATGTTCAGTGTCTGCCTGCATATGGAACCAGAAGGACTGCTTGCTTGCTTGCAGAAGGAAATCTGGGCACTTGCAAGAGAAGTGGGCTAGAGAGGAGGGGGCTTTGGGGATGACTTCACCTATACCTTCCCTAAATAGCTGCTGGCCCAGAGGACCGGCTGTTGGTGACCCTGAAGCTATTCCACCCACTTGCACGGGGAGGCTGGGGGGAGGCTTCCCAAAAAGGTAACAAGTGAACCGAATGAAGTGAAAGAGGCATCTCTCATAGAGCCCTTGGGCATCATAATTATGTTTGTATTGCTCTGAGGGCAGAGCTGTAGTAGTAAAGTGCACCAGGCATGGCCTTGCAGGTCACCTGAATGCTGCTCCTCTGTTTACCTTTCAGTCCCACATCCCCACCAGTGCTGCAGGCAGTGAAGGAGGCAACATGAAAGGCTGGTTAATGCAGCCCTGAGGACAGCCTTCAGGAACAGGCAGGACTCAAGCCAGTAACTCCTGGGGCTCAGTGCGAAGGCAGGAGTGCACGTGTGTACGTTTTGGGGTGTGAACCTGCAAAGGATGGTGGATGTCGCGAGCAACTCAGGAAAAAGTCAGCACTAGGAGAAAGGAAGAGATCAAGCACCTCACACAAGTTGCACAGCTATGAGAAGTTGTTATAACTCTTCAGCTGACTTTTATTTAAGTTCTGTGATCAGTCTTTTCCATCTGCAAGAGCTCTTGTGTCATTGCCACCAACATATGGAACAGAAATTATGACATTTCACCCCAGTAACAGGAAGAATGGCTTCGTCTTAAGGGTCTTTTCCAACCGAAATGGTTCTGTGATTCTGTGATTCTATGTCTCACACCAGTAAGACACAGGAATAAAGCACCAGTTCCTCCCATATACTGCTAGCCCACTGGATGCAGGACCACACTCCAACAGTTGCCTGTTCAACTTGCTCAGCAATCTATGCCCAACAGTGTTACCGGATGGCTCTGTTCCCGGAGAAGGTCTTTTTTAAGATTAATTTACACCATGTCAGGAGGAGAACACCTCTCATTAGCATTGCTGCAGCAGGGTATCTGTGCCTGAGAGGTCACCACAGACATGGGTAGCATTATCACGGAGCAAAGCCAGTGTTAAGCCTGTGGCAACAGGTGCAGCAAAGTTTGGAAACAGCAAATATTGTGCAACTGTATGGAAAGGGAGGGAGGAATAAGAGCCCTGAATCAGAACCATTTCTAAATGCAGCTTTGTAAAACCAAAACATGGACTTGAACCTCACTATCTCTTTCTTCAGGGTTTTTCTTCAGGAGTTTTCCCCCTTTTCCTAGGGTACAAAGGAATTTGGTGGTGTGTGGAGACTCTCTTTTGCCATTTTTTTGAGACCAACCCAGTTCTTAAGGAGAAGAGAGGCAAAGAGAACCAAGACATTGCTAAGCTTAATATATGTGCTGGCATAAGTCAAACTACTGCTTTGAATTTAAGCTTTTCTTGCTTTTCCCCTTTCTAAGGAGGACTGAAATGCTTCTGCTTTGCTGAAAAGCACAGTAAACCCCTTCGTGGCAGTCTTCTGTGGGTAGCTCAAATTCAAAGCTGCACAAGGCAACTAGAGTTTCTCTGTGATGCTGCAGCCTGTATCCCTGCCTTCCCCTTCCTCATCAAGGCATCGTCCCTCCAGCCACAGCCAGCAGAGAAAACCACCTGCAATATGTTCTGTGCCTCCTCAGGCCAACCACCATTTTGTCTACCTTGGTTCCTTATGTATCTGAAGACCTGACCACATTTCATTTCTCATTCAAACTCTTAGATCTGTCTGAAACTGCCCCAGGCGAAGGCTGCCCCAGTGCAATCTACTCTAATTGCCACTGCACAGGCAGCATCCTGCTACTACAGGCATGCAAACCGGGAAGCATGTAATGGACTTCTGCTTGCTTTTTCTCCATGGTCAGTGGTGCTGAGTTGATTCCAGGATGTCAGAGACCCCTGGGCTTTCCAGCACCTCATCACCTTTCCAGAGTGACCAAAGGCAGATTTGGCAGACTCCAAAGCATGGTTCCCCTGTTGGGGTGAAGGTGTTGGCTGTGGCTTCTGTTCAGAGTAAATCCAATTTCCAGCTCTGTGGTAACCAGAAAGTACCCCAAGGTATGTTGAGAAGAAAAGAGAGAGAAATACATTATCTGAATTGAGACACGTAGCACTTGAGTCCATTGGTATAAGGAAACGACTGGCTGAATTCTCTGGAGACTGGCAGGGGAAATGTGAATCCAAATGACTCCAGAAAGGGGTCCCATCAGTAAAGACCAAAAGGATGGTATTGGAAAAGTTGTGTTTAATGCTCTAAGGCTATGTCTCTGTAGTCCCCTGATCCGCCGGGAATGAGAGCGCTCCGTGCACTAGCACGTGGGAAGCTGTTGTGCCAGTTGGAGGTACTGGCCATTTCAGCTCGGCCAAGAAATGCACCAGTGCCCTTCCATCCACACCGCGCCCAGCCAGGCAGAGCCAGGCCACCGAGCTGGTACAACCACCTCTCAGTCTGGTGGGAAACTGCCTCCCCGCAGGAAACCACCTCCCCACACAGTGCAGCGATTTCCCACCACAGAAATGAAATCTTGTCCGTGTGACCAGCTACCATGCTGTCTCCACAAAGTACGAAGTAGCAACATGCACCAGGGAAGCAGGGGAAGAGGGGTGGGAAGAGTCAGTTCTCCACGGGTGTGATGTATGCCATGCAAGGGCACAGGGGCATCCATGCATGTGCCGTCATCCTCACACAGTGCTATATTGCCTAACTAACAGAAGTATAAACTTCTCTTTTATATACAGATCTATTTATTAGCCTGCAGGGAATCCACGAGGTAGTGTGAACACAGATGTGCTTCTCTGTGGAGGAAGAGGGACAAGCAAGGTGAGTCTTGAGGCTGCTCTAGGCGATGGGGACACAGAAAGTGCATAGAACAACTATAGCTGTTTAGATTCAGATATACAAAAATAAAACGGTACTTCAGTCCGTGTGGCGTGGCAGGAGCTGGGCTGGTAGCATCCGACATGGTATTCACACCTCCTCTCATGGGGAGGCTTTCGTCTTGATGGTAGTTTCACTTATTTGTACAAGTAGCGCTGAAATGCTGTTTGGTGTCTGGGCAGCAGGATAATGGTGTGGTTCCCATCTCTCCCTCCCACATGCACTTTTGCTCAAACATCCTCATGGTTTCCAGAGTGATATTACGTGTGCAGTGTCTGCAGAATGCCAAATACCCAACCTGAGACAAAGGAAAGTAAATGCCCATTCGCCAAGAAGGCATATCCCCTTGTTCAGAACTGTCCCAGACGTCATCTCTTCTATGCCATACCTGGGTGAAACAGATGAAAGTTATCCTTGAAACCAAGCTCGTATACAGGATGTTCATTCCTCTTTTTCCTCTTCCTCTTCTTTGCTTTTATGTACATTTAAGTGTATATCTATATTTATTTCTCTTTTAATACAAGTGAATACAAATGTGATGTGGAGATAAATTTCCTTCTCTAAAACACTTTGTGGTCACAGGAATGTACACGTTTGGATTTACACACCCACACACATTCCAATATCAAAAAATGTGTAGTCCCAAAACTAAGATGCTTTTAAAAAAGTTAAAAGGCCAGATTCCTCTATTGGCTTTTATCCTTCATTAAGAGCAAGAAGATTACCTGAAATCACAATTTATGCTTTATATTCTGCCTGAGTTCATTTTAAAATTCCAATCAACAGATGCAAGGAAGAGAGGGGGAAAAGCTAGTGGGGGGTCACGTCAGGCTTTGAAAAAGAAAATTAGAGAGAGTGTTTCCCTTTCTAATTCTTTTTCCCCTTTGGGTTTCAGGTTATAAGACGGTTATTTAAAGGATGCTTTCTCCAAATCTGTTGGTTTCAAAATATGTGTCCCCATGCCGTCTGGACGTAAAAGAGTCAATCCAAGAGATTGGGAGTGGGAACAGAAGGGGAAAAGGACAGAAATAAAACCCCTAAACCAAGCCCTTTTCTCTATTCTTGGGTTGGTTTTAGGCATCTTTCATTATAAGCATCTTATTTGGTTCAGCAATCTTGACTGCTCAGCCATTTACAACAGGGATTTCCTATCCCCACTGCCACGAGGGAAACAAATTTCTCCAGAGGAGGGGGAAAAAAATCAAACCCCACTAGAGCCTTAGATTGGAGCACTGGCTGTGCTGTAAAACTTCGAACAAGCTGGCACAAGGGCTGTGCAGAATCCACGGCTGGCTGCTCTGGTGCAAACAGTGTAGAGATTGACACGAGGGAACCTACGGACATTTAATGAGGTTGGGCACATCCCATCCGACACAGGGCAGCTGTCACCCACATACACATGCACACACATAGCCAGCTTGATACAGGAGGGCCAGGATGAAAGAAAGATGCAAGTACTGAATGAGACGTGGGCAAAGGCAGAGTGTTCCCTTGAGCATTAGCAAGCCAGGCAGACACTTAACCTAATCATGTCAATTACAATTGCGCCAAAATTTAAAAATCAATAAATAAAATAAGCAGTGGCAAAGGGGGGATCTAAAAGGCCTTGGTTGTTGAGCAACAGGGTCAGGAGAAGTGAAAAACATTAGCTTCTTCATTTTGCTGTGTTGACACTTTAAACATACTGTTCCTTAGGACAGATGTAAGGAGCCCGGGAACCGGGAGGTGGGCAGCAGAAGGAGATGTCAGAATGATGAGGATAAAGATCTTGTGGGAGATCTGACAAGGGGGTATAGACATGAGGGATCTTCTCCAGATATCGATCTTCATGTGAGTAACAGCGGGTCAGGTAATCACTCGCATTCGATATCTCTGAGTGACACTTTCCAAAGTTCTGTAAGTAGAGACAAAAGTCAGTGGGTGAAAACTCTGGGATCATCAGCCATAAAACATACAGCTCTCCAGCTCCTTGCTGAGACACACACATACAACAGGTAGGATGAAAAATTAAGTAGTACTGCTTACTGCTTCAGGAAAATAGAAACCCAGGTGATCAATCCTCACATTTCAAAATTTCTGTCTCACTTCCCAAAATATCCGTATGGCCGATGCATATGTATAGGTTTTGCATGGTTTGCCCCTTGTAAATACCTTGCCCCTCTGGACAAAATAAGCAGTTGGTCAGGAAAGGACGGTTTATTTTCAGTCTTCCTAGCTCTTCCACACCTGAGTTTTGAAAAAGCAGTGCTTGTATGCATCATTAATCTAACCCAGGCTCACGCTCTTTCATTTAAAGGGCACATGTGTCCGAGTAGGGACTTTGGAGGCAAAATGAGTTATTGTCCCTAATGTTTACCTAGTAGATAGGAACACACATGCTAAGCTCTACCTGTGTGAGCAGTTCCACTGAAAACCTTGGGGCCAGTTTTGTAAGTCACATCAACTACAGAGAATACAAAGCAAGATTGCGACTGCTCCGTGGTCCCACGACCCCTCCGACAGAGCGTACCCTTACGGATGCTTTGCAAACTCTGATCCTTCCTCTTTTAAGTGCCAAATGAAACAAAAACCCCTCCGAGTCCAAAGTGCTTTGGTTCCTACTGAGATAGTTTCGCAGAGGTGTGGTGAGCAGCGCTGAGGAAACGCTGCGGGCTGGGGGGAGAGGGATGGAGACCCCGGGCAGGGGCAGCCGCAGGGGCGCAGGGAGCGCAGATGGAGACCCCGGGGGAGGCAGCTGATGGGAAGGGTTCCTCCCTGCTCACAGAGCCTTTCCTCCGGTTTGCAGCCCTGCAAGATGACCCAAGCAGGAGGGACATCTAGCGAGGACGGCAGGTTTGGTCTTTAAAATCAGCCCACCTTCATGGGCTCTCTCCCAGGGCTGTCTCAGAGAGCAAAGGCACTGGCGGTCACCTCTTCTGCCTGTGCTTTGAGCTGGGGCTGGTTGAAGTGAGTAACTTGCCCTTGAGTCCTTTCTTGCTCTCTTTCAAAATACCAGAAACAGCCGGTTTAATGGAAAGGACAAGGATTTGACCCTCAGGAGGAAATGCCTGAAGGAACAGAGCAATCTGCTTATCTGCTGCCAGTTCCTGGATAAATATTTCACCAGGACACTTAAAAAAATCATATAGAAAACAAAGTGTCAACAATAATTTATTGATGGTTCAGACTGCTAGAAGAGGCAACAAGCAAGTGGGAGGGCTGCACAGTTAAGCCAGTTTCAGGAATGGTCTTGCTAAGAGCAATGAAGGCTAGAGGATGGAAAGTTTGTCTGTGAACCAGGAAAACAGCAGCAATGCTAAGATCAATCTGATTTTCATTTCCCTTTCCTTGGCAAAACTGTATATCCCACTGCTTAAGCTTTTAAAAGTCAGTGATCTCGACCTGGCCAGATAGCAAAGAATAACGGGCTCCAGGCCCCTTCTATTTAGAATTGCTCTGTTGGTATCTGAAATCCAAGTGGGACATCCCCACAGCTACCTCGTGAGGATTTTGTCCACTTCTGGCTTTTAATTGCAAGGTGAAAAGGTAGAGAGGTGCTGTGCAGTATTATAGCTGTTTAACTGGAGGAACCCAAGCCACATAACATGAGGAAGCTTCACTAACCCTACCTTAACCCTTGCCATCTCTTCCTAGCTGCTTTGGGCAGCCCTGACTCACAGCTCTCCCATTCCCACCTGGGATCTATATTTACACAGAATATTTATGCCTCTGCACAATTCAAGGCTCTGGTTTACACCGTACCATACACAACCCTGTGGCCGGAAAACTAGGCAAGCTGTGGCAATGCATACATCAAGCCTGGAGACAGTTATCTTCATACAAATTCTATAGCATAAACAAGGATCCATACCATAAGGGAGGCAGGGAACAAGGAACAGCTGTTTGCTATTCTTCTGATTGCACCAGCTGATAAAAAGGGATAAAGAAGGGCTAACAGCTAGGGAGAGTGTTAGCTGGTACAGGCTGTGCGAAGGTCCTCTCCTGGAATAATCTACTCTCAAGAAATCTCAAGCACAACAGAATTCCTTACATACCTGCAAGGAGGGGGGGAAAAAGCATTAGTTCTCTTCCTGCTTTATGGAGGCAAGTCATTAACTGATAGCTCAACTGTCTGGATAAAGCTAACCTGCAATGGAAGTTGTCTCAATGATTGAAATTTAGTAAGACATAGCAGGCAAGAGGGTCCCTTAGCAAGGGTAGCAATCTGTTACCAATTAAATGGTAGGGTCGGTTTATATGCTTTTTGAGCATGCAACAGAAAAGCAAAGGACTTCAAGCTAATAGGTGCACTCAAAAGGTCTAATAGACAGAAAGGCCTAATAGGAAAGAGCTTCTCAGTTAACGTAAGTAGACATCTTGTGTAAATTGAGCTGGGTGTTAGCATTTAACACTGAAAGAAGCAGAAAGGGCCATGAGACACTATTTTATGGGCTGCACATTGACAATATACTGAGTGAGCAAAGCATATTTCTTTCTGTTTATCTGTTGGTTAATGTGGGCATGAAACAAGCACCTGTGAAGTAGGGCTAAAGAAAATGAGTGCAATTTTGTCAGCACTTCTGTTTGGCCAGGTGAGCACGAACAAGTTCTTTTCTTTCTGGTCAATGTTTTGTGCTCACTCCCCACGGGTGGGAGTGGGGCCAGAGCAGGGCAGCTGGAGAATGCCAGCACGGGGTCAAAGGAAGAGGCTTCCCTGTCTCCCTTCACCTTTCGTCAGCATGTGAAGCCAGGAATCACATTGCTCCAGCTTTGTTCCCTGATCTCATTTCTAAGTAGCAAAAGGGAAGAGAACAGAATCAGCC
The DNA here is from genome assembly GCA_035590275.1 of Ibycter americanus. Lineage (NCBI taxonomy): Eukaryota > Metazoa > Chordata > Aves > Falconiformes > Falconidae > Ibycter > Ibycter americanus. The sequence goes on along the minus strand of JAVJGI010000039.1, from coordinate 1,275,957 downwards.
CGGTGTTTTTTAACATATTTAGCAGCCAGTGCCCTTTGACTTCCTTCCCCAGTCCCACTGTGACTTTTCCCAAATCTAATTTATCTTTAAGAAAGTTTGAAATTAAATTAGGGATAATGAACTAATTAAATTGAACTGGCACACAATTCTGCCACCTTCTCCCACTTGCCTTTGTTTCCAGCATGACTCCATACAATTCTTCATTATCTGGGTTGCATCCTCCCCTCTCAGTTTTATTTTCAAGAGCTTGATTAAAGGGGATGTCAGCAATCTATCCGTTTCAGACAGCCTGGCAGATTACCTTTAAACAGTCTTTATCTGATTGAATTAGAGAGCTTTCATTTCTGCTATGACTTACTCTCAACCCTTTTCTACCCCCTATATACCTGTCTCCAGCTTTTCTTCTATTTGCAGATCATCTCTTTGGTAAAACTAGGGGTGCTGCAGACAGATTTCCCTCCCATCTGACCATATCCTGTACTTTTAATCATCCCAAAATAATGAGTTCTTGCTGGTCTAAAAGTGAAAGACTCCTTCTCAAGGTCCTGAGGATTTCTCTTCTATAGTCTCTGGAAAATCTGAAGACTCTGGTACATGTGAGAGTTGGACAGATACTGCTACAGAGGACTGTGGTTTCTGCTATTGCTCAAAAGCACAAGAGCCAATTAATAACCTCTCACGCAATTTAAACTCGAATTTTTATGAGCCATGCTGCAAGGCTAGAAGTAGGCTGGTTTTCTCTGCTTGGCCAAACTCAAGGCAAACACAGTGCACGTTCGTGCCCCCAATGGATGTGTTGGCCTGTGCCTTGGCTGGGAAAAGCCCCTGCTGCTCAAAAACTATTCAAACTTTGGGCTGCCACTATCCTAAACGTCTCCATCAGCTGATTTTGAGTTTTGGAATGCAGAACAGGTTGATGAACAGAAAGAAGCAGTTTTGTTGAGTGACAGCAACAGAAGACTGTTGTCACGCTGTGGACCGCTCAGTGGAGAGGATGTAGGTGTTGTTAGAAAATATAATGGGAACCAAAAATAAGAAGCATGTCGTCATGGTGTTGGGAGCCTCACATCCTCTCCTCCCTGTTTCTGAACTGCCTGCTCAGTGTTTTTGAGCTGATTTTCATATTCCCATATCATATGGCCACAACTTTAGATATCTCTTGGCATGCTCCTGCTCTCTGATGCTTCATTGGTGAGGGACTTCCTTGAATAATTACTGTCCCAAGTAATGAACAAACATTAATGTATCGGGGATGAGCAGGAACCAGTGGCCCTGAGCTTGCTTTAGGAGTGGTGGACTTTTGTGGGGACAAAACTGAGGGGAAGTGGGATGGAGAGGCTTACCCCTGGGTTCAGGAAAAGAAAAGACTGAGCATGAGGAAGGCTGAAACTCCTGAAGTACAGGGTAGGGACCTGTGACGAGGGATGCACCCACAGACACGTGCAAATATTACTTCTGCAGAAAACTTGTTCATAAAGTTGCATTCCATCTTTCAGCATGCCTTGAACTATTTCTTTTGCTGTCTATAGTACGTACCTGTTCTGCGTTCCTATCTTAGGATCTTAGACCAATAATCTTAAACGTTTCTCTCCCGAGTCCTTCTCTTTACCCTTTTGGAGTCAGGGCAGAACTGTTATCCTCATCTACAAATGGGAAACTAATAAGGAGCCACCTTAGTTCTTCGCTTTATTCCTCCTGAAAATTGGAAATGGGGATGCTGAGCCTGGCATGGGGGGTGGTATTCAGGTAACCTTGGTGTTGATAGGAAGGAAATGTGGCAAATGGGAATGGAGTCAAGGCGGCTGCATTTGATTCCCCAATATCCCCAGCTCAGTCTGCACTAAATCTGTAACTGATGCAGATTTAATAATTTTATAGCAACATTCAGAAAGCAGAGCTGGGAATCTGAACCATGGTCACTAATTTGCTGGGATCTTGGTGCAAGTCACATGATTTTAGGCTTTTCTTGCTGTAACAGGGACGAGAAATTCCCAAACAAACCTGAAGAAGGAATGTGGGGAGGTAAAGGGGGAGGAAATAATTTAAAAAGTATTAAAAAAATTCGCCCTGATCTGTGGTGTGTCTTAACAGGGAGATTTTATGGCGGTGAGATTACACCTTCAAAGCACCATATGACTGGCTTTATTTTTACTTCAGAGAAACTGGGAGGATTTCCAAATTTGGATTTGGAGGATTACTGTCCTTTTGCTGACAATAAAATCCCCCATCCCAGGGAGGACAAGGCGAGACCTTCCAAGATGGATTAGGCAGCACTTGCCTTGTTTGTAACAGTGGGAGCGGTGCCTCCAGCGCAGCCCGAGAAACTCTTGGGAGCTGGAGGTGAACGTGTAAGGGAGGGTGGCTGCTTTCAGCCACATCTTCTCCTGGGCTGGCATCTTCGTCCCCTCTCTGTGTGCAAGAGGCTGGCAGTGCCGCTGCCACTTGGTGACAGGCAGGCAGGTGCCTGGGGGCTGATCAGCACCTCTCGCCAGCAACAGGCAGACCCCACAAGCAAATGGAGAAAAGAAAACCCAAACCAATCCAAAACTTACTGTCCACTCTCGCTCGTTACGTCTACGAAGACCTTGATCCTCATTCTGGGAGCAGGGGTGGGTGAGACACCGCAAGAGAGAGAGGTTACCGCTCTGGTCCAGGCCAGGACTGCTGCAGACACTTACCTAGGAAGGCTTTTGCTACAGCAAGGGAACTACAGGGCTGCTTCCAACACGGGAAAACCAGGGACCACAGGGACAAAGGCAAACTGAACTAGCCCGCTGCACGCCTTCCACCCGGGTGTTTGTGCTCCACCTTCACCCACCCGGTAGCACGGATGCTCCTAATCTGCAAGGAGGCACTAATCAACGGCACTGTCCAGTGGGACTTCTTAAAAATGCTGGTTTTCTCCTGATTATCCTCCTGCACAGAGCTGTTCCCCTCCTTCCTAAGGACCCAATTCCCTTGCCTCTTATCTCCTTCTTCAAACCACCCCTCCCTATTCCAAGCTACTGCTGCTCTGTGCGCCTCCTGGGCAACCTGGGAGGGATTCAGTAACTGTAAAGTGCCTCATCTCTCCCTTTGCTTTCTTCCTTGTTTCCCCACTCTTCTCTGCACCTCTTCATGGAGTATCCCTGTGGGGCTGTAGCCCCATTCAACCCATAGCTGCTTCCTCCCATTTTAAAGGCAGCAAAATAAAGGGGAAGGAGCAAGGCAGAAGTTGCAGTCACCACAACTGGGGGAATACCTGGGACCCAGGGAGAGTCATGGCCGAGGAAGGGGCTGCCAGTGGCACTTTCTTGGCTAGCAACTCTTGGCATCACCCAGAAAATCTCCCATGGGGCGGGAAAGGAGAGTTGCCTGCCTTTCAGACAGAAACCTGGTGGCTTTAATACCTGAGAAAAGGGTGTGATTATAGGGTAAGGGAATGTAAGAAGAGCTGAAGACACCTCTTTCCACTGCAAACACCACTGCATTTCAAAGGGTCACTGGTAGCTAGAGATGGTCCAGAACAACTAGTTGTAGGTTTAAATGCAAGCTGAGTCCTAACTGGTCCCTGTCACAGGACCTGAGCTTGGAGGAGCTTGGGGACAGTTAAACAAAGTGGTCAGAAAAACATGAGAACAGGGAAACAGTCAGGTCTGGCCTCTAATTTTGAGGAGGAGAGTACTAAAGAAAAATAATCTCTCTCCCTCTCTCTCAAACATCCAAACATACTGCTGCATCAGCCTCACGCAATGTGAGCTCTTTTTGCATACGTGGTCCCTCTCTGACTGTCTCTTATTCACTGACTCTTTCAGATGCAGGAACCTTTACATGTTCCCATATTCTCTCACATACTCTCCCACTTTGTTCTTTCACACATGCACATATGCTCCATCTTATCTACAGTTGCTTCCATGCACACAAACTCTTCTTTTTTTTTTCCTTCTTTTTTCTTTCAGACAGTCTTCTTTTCATTCCCTCCCCTTCTCGTACTGACTAGCTTGGAAAGGCCCTCTTAACATGTCCATGAGGCTTTCGGCTTCAGCTGCTGCACTTCCTAGTATTGCTGCTCTGCTTCATGCTGCTGAGACTTACAAAAATCCCCCAAACCAAGTCCCCCACCAAGAGCTGCATCCTCCAAACCCACCTCGTTTCTCCCTGTGTCTCCAGCCACACTGACTGCAGAGGGGGCAGACCCCTGTTCTGAAACAAAGCCATTAACCCTTTCCCCCCCACATGCCTCACTTTACTGTAGAAAGCAAAGGAAAACACTGCAAAGAGCATGCACAGAAGGCAAGACAAGGCAAAGGCATCCCTGTCGTGACCCCCAGAAATAAGGGTAGCAAAAAGAGCAGCCATGGTGGGCAGCGTGCAGGAGGTGGAGGGAGTGGGCAGGAGGACAGACTGGATGCACAGGGGCCACTCCACGGCGGGGAGGAGATGCGGGGGGAGCACTGACTTCAGAGGGGTGCAGTGAGGAAGGCAGAGTGCGATCGTGTACCTTGAGGCCAGAATCTGAGGGGAAAGGGCCTAGAGTGACATGCGCTAGCGTAAGTTGGGCTGGATGGTTGCATACTCGACTAGGTCTCCGCCAGCATGGATGGAGGTCCGAGGGCTGGGTGACGAGGCCAGAGCTGAAGTGTCCAGCTCTGCATAGTGGACATCACAGTCCTTGTTGCCAGAGTTCTGGAGAGAAGAGAGCAGCAAGGCGATGGGGACACAGGAGGGAGGAGTTGGGGTTGGAGTGGGGAGGCAGGGGAGTGAGAACACGGGAACCGTGCAGAAGGTGGGGCGTGAGTGAATGAGATGGGAGAGGGAGTGTGTGAAGGGTGGAGGGAGAGAGAAGAAAGGGAGGGGGGGAGGAAGAAAAAACAGTTAAAAAGAGGGAGGTAGGGAGGTAATGAACAATCAGTCAGGTAAAATCTCAAATCAAAGTAAAGGTCCCAACGGCACTGCTCCCCAAATCCACCCTGGAGCTGAGTGACTCAGCCCAGGCTGGCAGCACTCCCAGCAGCTGCCCCATCTGCCCCTTTAACTGGGGCAGCTCCCAGCAGCATCTCGATGCACTGATCTTCCCATCAACCCCTCAGGGATCAGCATTTTCCTTAGCCAGGGGTCGTTCAGTGAATTCAAACCTTATCGGATACCTGAGCTGGAATTTGGGGTTCATTGCAGCACACTGGAGGCAAATGCAGGGTGGGGGGCGTGAGTGAAAAATCATGGGGAAGGCTTGAATTTTGGGTGTTGGGAAGGAGATACCTGGAGGGAGAGGTTTCAAAGCCATAGCTCCAAGGACAGGTTTGCAGCAGACGCATTACGTAGGGAAATGACACCGCTTAGCCAATTCTGTTGTTTTGCCCTAGCGTGGGGGCTGTTAGAGTTCTTAAGTGCTATGTTTTAACACGAGGCTTGACTGCACCAGTATGCTACTCCAGATTAACTATGCAGCATGATTTTGTCATTGTAATAATGTCTAATAGATGCTAAAAGCATCCTTCTTTGGCTTGAAAATATTTATGAGTATTCCCTTACTAAGCGGGCTTATCAGCAAGAACTGCATGAATGGAATATTATCCAATTTGTCTGATCGTTCCTACCCAGACATCTTTCATGCTTTGCACATAGTAATGGTCAGAGAACCCTGGAAGGCAGGATGGCCTGGAAACCTCACTGCTCGGTGGGGAAAACGAGTCACCAGGAGGAGCCCCGGTGTCGGTAGCCAAGGTGTGAGGGTGTCCTCTGGCCACTTGCCCTGTGCAGTTTCTTTAATAGTCACTTCTGGTTCTGGTTTCTGTGCCAGCATCAGCCAAGCATCTGCTAAGCCTCTCCGAGAGGAGAGAGTTGTCTCTTCCAAATGAAATAGCTTTCCAATTTCCCTATCCCCTTTCCAAAATGGCTGTACCACATGGTAATTATGCAAAAGGTGTTTAATTTGAAAATGTTTCTCTTCTCTTTGTTTGGAAGTGTCCTCAGCCACGTACCAGCTGTGGCAGAGCCGTTTTCAGAAGTTTATAGCCCTGTAATGAGCTGTTTTAATGCCTGCTGCTGGAAGGGGTTATTCAGTGAGGCATTATCCGTGTGCCGTGCCGTGGCGGGGTTTGGCTCCCTGGTGGTGCCTCTTGGCCACAGGGATGAGGGGAAAGGGGAACACGGCTGCAGCCGGTGCTCAGCAGAGCTGGATGTTGGGGGAGCAGGAGGCGTGGGGTGCCCTCCGTCCTGCCCCGGGGCAGGTGTCCAGATGGCAGTGGCAAGCTGTTGGTGTGACAGCTCTGTGTCCTACGGCCTCTCTGCTTCATGTCTGGACTCAGACTGCGTGTCTATGGACATTGAAGAAAATCAGTAATGCCAACTCCATCCCCGTTAGTCTCAAACCTAAACCCATGCCCTGCAGAACTCCCCCCCGAACTTTACATCTCGGCACCTCCTCTAGTCCTGGAGAAAGACAAAGTCTTTACCACCTCATTTCTATCCTGTCTACTTTGCCTCACTCCTCTCCAAAACAGTGCTTCCTTCGCCTTGGAGGTGTTTTATCCACGGGGTTCCCCTGCTTTCTGCCACTCTTGGGCTTGCGACTGCTCCCTGCTGCTTGTTTGGAGCAAAATTTATTACAATATCAATAATGTGACTTGTATACAAGGTCTAGTACTACCACATGCAAGCGCTCTGTGTAAATCATCAGCATCGGCACCCTGGTAATTGCCCTGTAAACTCAAAGGAATTATTTTGCTGTCCACAGCAATGGAACTTTCCCTTCTATCTGTGCAAATGGGTATTGCTGACATGTACACTAATCATACTTCTGCTCCTACACACACTCGTACCTCCACCTCTCCTGCTCATGCTCTCTCACACACACAACACACAGCATCTACATGATGCATAGGCACTGCCATGTGCACAGAGCACACCTCTGCTTTTACCCACACATATGTTACTCTGCACGTTGACATGCATAGGTACCAGCACTCTGACATGCATGGTCTTTGCAGGTGCCATCTGAAACACACATCTTTCCACCCATTCACTCCTGCTTAGATATCCTCGCATAATTCAAAGCTTTTACCCAATGCCCCAGGCAACCCCACAACCCCAAACCCACTTCTGCACCTTTAGTCGTCAACTACAGCATCCTTGCCTATTTCTGTGCAGTTAGCTTCATGTTATCTTTCCCACAGTTTGCAACACGTAAACACACATATTCATTTGTAGCCTCTGACACAGCTCCCTTCTGCAGGTATCCTGTCCCAGCAGATGTGCTCCAGCCTCTCCCTTTCACCTGGTCCCCTGCCAGCACGCATCTGCACATGTCCACACTCGCGTACCTGCGGACCCTCTCTGTGGATTCCTGCTCCACCTGCCTCTCATTTTCCCCTGGCACCTCTCCCATTTCCCCCTCCCTTGCTCTTTGCCATCTCTAATCACTTTCTGACTCCCATTCTAGTGCTGTGAAATTGTCAACCCCAGGCAGTGGCTTTCATGCTGCCTTGTGATGAATCTGGTTTATCCCAAATTATGAGGTTTTGCACAACTCATTTAAAGCTGAATGCTTTAAATGAAACCCGCCCCATTTTCCTGCAGAATCCATTCCCTTCAACTCTCATCTTCTTCACTACCTTCCCAACTCAAATCTCCAGATGAAGTACAAGCAGAACAAGAATATCCTGCCTGCCTTTTGTGTCTTCCCCTCTAAAGGATCCCAGAATTGCATGTACGGCAGAGCAGCTGCCTACATTTGCGTCTGAACACAGTAGGAACGGGGCTGTATCAAAGGGAGGTTGGCAGAGACCCAGTGAAGCTGAAGGAATGTGCTTCCCTCCTCATCCTCCAGCTGGCCCATCCCTCAGGCGAAGGGCTGTGCGGGTCTAGCTGGCCTTGCTCAGTCCCTTAGCACACTGCTGGAGTGTGGTTCCTGGGCTCGAGCTGTGTGCTGGTTTTGGTAAGCACCACTATCCAGGCTGCTCCCTGGAGGGTTCCATGTGAGTGCTATCCCAGCCAGACACTCCTCAGCGTCCCCTCTGTGGAGAAGCGCGTGTGTATGACATGGCGATGCCTGTGAGTGGTCCAGCAGGGAGGAAGGTGAGAGCTGGTTCCCTTGCAAAGCGTGGCTGGGCAATGTGATGCACACCTGGTCCTGGCCATGGCAGCACATGCTGCCTGTGTTATCTGGGAAAAATCCAGCAAAACCAGCATTCCTTGGCAGCAGTGTGACACCTTCCTTCCCCTTGCCAGTCACAAACTTGAATAGCCTGCTGGCTGCCCAAAGGATACAGTGATTTAGCAAGAAATGGGAGCAAGCCTCATCTCGTTCCTGGGGCAAAAAGCCAAAGTGTGATGGGGGAGCCTGATACCATTTACAGGGGCGGTCAGCCAAGCTGACCAGAGGACAGGTCCAATTCACAGCTGTGCTAGACTTGTGCCAAGAGCAGGCAGAGCTGTGGCAGCAGCGGTGAGTCACCTAGACATGGCATTCCTACTGTAAAGGCAGTTTCTTCATAGGCCAAATGAAATGAGGGCTCCACAGTCCATCACCTCTTGGCTAAAATCATGGGTAAGGAGTAGCAAGTGCCAAGCATGGGACATGGAAGTGTATCATCTCAGACCAGGACTGAGAGCAGCAAACTCTGTTCCCATGGTTACGGAGCAGCTACCCATCAGGCCCCATCTCACATCACTAACTCTGCCACTTAATTAACTGACTGCTCGTTATTTCCCAAAATGAGCTCCTCCATCCTCCTGCTTGCCTAAAATTTGGCTCTCAGATGCTCTCCACAGAGCAGCCCATCTTGCTCTAGCACCCTCTGTTTCATTTAAAACTCAGTTACCACTCAGCAAGGATTTGAAAGCGCTGGAGACAAGCCCCGGGACTGAGGAAGGGCTCCAAAGGGAAGTTTTTCTTTAGGGACATCAGCCGCGTTCAGCTAGGATGAAGTAAATAGGATCACATCAACACAGCTCGGCACAGAACTGTGTCTTTTTATTTCCAGTGCCCAAGGCATCCGTCTCACTGCAGACTTCTGCTAGCTAAAGGTCACTGGGCCCTGTCCTTCTATTATCTGCACAGGAATATGCATTAGAGGGTCACACCAGGATGAACTGGAGGGAGGGTTATAATTAGTTGTGTTCATAAAATATTATTCTAGTATGGGCTGATATTTGTACTGTTTTCTCAGATAAATGGGCTCACATTGCTGAGCTCTCTTGGTGTGCAGCCCTCTGAACCACCACCACTCGTTGAGGAAGAGTTTGAGAGAGCATTTACTTGGGGATCCTGCATCTCCCATGGAGGATGAGGGGAGCAGCCCCATGCCACAGGGTGAGGGAGGGAAAGGATATTGTCCAAGCCCTGGGAGGCGTAAGGGTTTCTGTTTTCTCATCAAGGGAGGAATCTAATCCTACCCGTTTTCTGTTTCCTATGCCTTTGCATCTAACATTTCCTCCTTCAGCCTCAGTCCTTGAAAACCAGCCTTTCCTGCATGGCTGCTAACATCTCTCCATGACCCTTAATCTTGCTGCTGCTGCTGCCTCACATTAGCACCTCCCTATCTGAAGCTGAACAAATCCACACAAAAAAAGGGGGTTTAAAGAACTTGTTGTCAATTGAGAGTCAAAGACTGGCACGCTCTGCCCTGCAGATAATTGCTTTCTGAAGCTCTCACTGCAGCACAGGCTGCTCTTCCACAGCTGCTTCATTCAGCTGCAAACTCTAATGGGGTCAGTTGCAGGAGGTGAGGAGTAACTGGGGTGGGGTAGATAGACATAGCTTTCGTATGCAGGTAAAGATGAGACTACCACAGGCTGTGATAGTCCTCTAATAAAGACTTGGAATAGGCAGGGCGTTTTACTGAGGAATGACCCATACAGACACACCTATAGGACCTATGGAAACCAAGGGTAAAAGGGGCAAGTGCTGAAACAGGGTCAGTGGTATGTGAGAGGTAGGCTGAGATCAGTGTGGAGGTTCCCTTCCTGCGGGAGAGGATGCTCCTGGGCTGTGAAGGCTGCTTGTTCACCTCTGTGCATGGTGGGGGTCTTTTGTTTTTTAGGGCAAGAAAGGAGTGTGTGAAAGGCGGTGAGGCTGGGGGGGAGGACGAGGCCAGGCAGCGCTGTCGGCACCCTGATCTCCTTACCAGTTTGTCAGTGTAGGGAGAGGGCTCGGTGGCTGCCATGTCATAGTATGGAGGCTGCAGAGGGAGTTTCTGTATTTCCTCCTCGTGTTTCATGTTGTCTAAGTGAACAACCTGTAACAGAGGAGAGAGAAGAGGGCTGAGAAGAGCAAGTTCTATCCTTCTGTCACAGCCTGGGGCAACATCTGCTTCAGGTGACACCACCACAAGGTATCACGATGAAAGGCAGTGCATAGAATCATAGAATCATTTAGGTTGGAAAAGACCTTTAAGATCATCTTACCTTCTCCCTTGCCCCTACCATGTTATTTGCCTTCTGTTCTCTTTCTTGCATTCTCACACCCCTCACTACCACTCATGACATTCAAAATGGTGGAGCTGCTCCAAAGTCCTCATACCTCAGAGCACACTGAACACCATCTCATTTAGAATTCAAGCCTCACAAAAGGGGGTAAACAGGATCCAAATTACAGCTTTCAATTAGTGCCAATCTTTGGGAATTGTGGGTAGACAAGTCCTCACTTTCTGCTCCTCACACTTAGGCCATGGTCGTCTTTGCTCTTACAAACCCAGTTTTCCAAAGTTTAGGCATTGCTGACACTGCTTGGAATCTGTTTTCCTTGCCGGGGAAGGAGCTCGCAGCTGGGCTGGGCAGGCATACCTGGATGTCTTCTGCAGTCAGGTGGCTTTTCATCTCCTGTTTCCTCTTTGGTGGAGGGGCAGGTTTGTGGGATGGAGGCAAGTCAATTCTGCAGATAAAGAAGTGGCTGCTGGTTAGAGAGCAAGAGAAAGGGGTCTGCTTGCTTTGATGTGCTGTAACAAGCCAGATCTGCCATGCACCAAAGATTTGTGTTAGTCACCAAACTGCCAATATAATCATATAGCTTATCCTCAGTAATGCCCCACCCATGCCCTCTTTCTCACCCCAATTAGAATTGTTAATAGGAATATACTCCCTCCTAGCATTCTGTTCCTAATTCCAAGCAAATCCCCATGTCGGATTGCAGATCCCGAGGGTGCAGCTGGGATACCTGTCTCCTGGCACTGTTTTGGAATGGCTCCAAATCATCCCATGGGAGGTGGCTTATTTTATGGCTGTAGGGTACCAGAAAGTGTCTGGCAGCAGTCACTGCAAATCAACAAGGTAATGTCACCCCCAATCCAGGAGTTTATCTGGAACGGTGGCCCCTGCCACAGGCTTCCCAGTAGGACTTTGAATATTCCTCATAGACATGCTATGCCATGCGGGACACTTATCCCTGAACCCCAGTCAGCGGATCAGCTTTTGCCCCAGAGCATAAGGATTGGCAGCCATTATAATCCCAGCCTAGAGACTGTCTCTGCACATTCTGTTCATATGCACAGATGTGTCTAATCCTTTTACAAAACTTATTAGAACTCTGATGCACTAATTAGCTGGCTCCCCCTCCTTTCTTTCTGTACAAACTTCATCAGATCTTCTGATAGCAATGGGTGACTTTCCTTGGCAACCCAATGGATTCCAGCGTGGGATCAGAGTATATGGGCGAGGGTAAAATGGGTCCCCGAGGCTCTGCAAAACATTGACTTTATGGCTCTAAAGAAAAGAAATGCTATTAACTTTCAGAGGCTTTGGAGCAGGCTCCACAATAGAGGCAGCACCTCTGCAGACTAGGGCACCGTTGTGTTTCTATTCTCAGATAAAGTGGCTCTTCCCTGTGCCTGGTGGAGGGTCATTGTGGGAAGTGGATTGTCTGAATGCATCTCTATCATCGGGCTGACGCTGTTGATGCAATTTCACCTTGTGGTGCTATTGTTTTGTTTGTGTGCCTTTCTGTCTCTCCTCCTGCTTTCCCCAGTTCTCTTCCCCTCCCTCCGCTGTTATCCTTCGATGCCCTCTCTCAAATGGGATTAAATGGAGCACAAAATGGGGCCAAGATGTAACAACAATGAGGTGGGGGGGTTGTGGAAGATAAAAGCAACTTCTGGCCTTTGGGCTTTCCGTGCCTCCCCTGCGAGACGGGAGGGAAGGGAGGGGGGGGTGCTCTTGTGAAAAGGCAGTGACAAAACGGAGCTTTTCAGGAAGAGGCCAGGGTAAACACTTCTGAAGAGGGCTCTGTTCATGCTGCATGGTCTGAACGCCACACCACTGAATTCCCTGCCTGGGATCTGTGCTGCACAGTATAGGGCACAGCAAAGCAAGTACCTGCCAAAGAGGAGCCCCTGGGGGGTCCCCTGCCCCTGCTACTACTATTGCCAGAGTTTCTGTCTTCAGGCTGGCACCATATGTATGAAACAGGAAAGCTGAGTGGATGTGAATCCATTCTGGACTCTTTGGGATACATTCAGAGGAGCTCAGGGTCTATCAGGGACCCCTCTCTGATGACAGAACGTGATTCAGTCTAATTCAGGAGCCTGAAGCCATTTCTCTGAAGAAGGAAGAATAGGATCCTCTCCTACCACTGGAGGTGAGAGTGGCACTGAGCGGCTGCACCAAGTCCAAGGATATGCTACAGCAAAGGCAGTATCTGACTGAACACCATTGTGCTTCGGTTTCCACTTCAGGTTTGCGATAAGAATTTAAAAACAGGACAGAGCAGGATGGAAAGCGCTAGGGGGACCCAAGGAAGGGAAAAGAGTCAGAAGAGCCAGAGGGTGGCAGGCAGGAAAAATGGTTTGCTGCCGAGCTCTTCTTGTGCACAGGTAGCGGAAGGGCCAGCAGTGCTCTCTGTCTGCTGCCCCATCCGATAGCTCCTGTACCACCAGTGTGCTGGACTTCTGTGAGCGTGGGGCTACTTACAGGTCATTGTCCGTTTCAGTGCGGTTCTTTTGTTGCCGCCTGTAGACAATAATTACGGTGACAGCCACGCCGATGATGAGAGCTGCTGCGATGACTCCTCCCACGATCCCAATAATGCCTCCTGGAGCACCCTGAGGTAGTGGCTTATCTGCAACACACAGGGAAGCACAGGAGAGAAGGTTAGAGCATCAGACAACGTAACTGGGAAGGCACAAAGACCAGCAGAACCAGGGACTCCTGGAGAAAAGACACCGATGTGCTCTGAAACTGTCTCAGGTGGCTGTGTGCAGGCAGCCTCACGGAGGGAGACAAGTCATACCGAAATGTGGTAGTCAGAGCTCAAGAGGAACAGAAATCTGGGGCTACAATTGCAGCCCACTGTATCTCCAAGAGCTAACCGCTTCCTTACTCTATTCTGCAATTTCTCCTTGACTCAGGTGGTTATTCCTGAATCTGTTTTTCTGCCTTTGTTCTGTCCTCAAAGGAAGAAGCGTTTAGAGAATAAAGGGGCTTCCAAGCAGCCACCCCATGTGGTGTGGAGGGACTCGTGTGGACCTGCCCCTTGATATTTAACTATCTTGAAAGCCTTCTGCAGGGCTTTGTCATAGTGTCTTCACTGAATTCCTGGTGCTGTTGAAATGAAGGAGAGCTTTGCTATTAATGCGGACCTTAGAAGATCTAAGGACCAATGCTCAATTTATCAAAGTGGAGTAGAGGTGTGTGCACCCCTAAACCTTAACAAAAAGCTGTCCTGAGCATAAGATTTAGGGACAAGGGGGAGATACATCGCATCTTGCATTTCATCTTCTGCTTGCCCCATGGCTGGAGAGCTCTGTGACCTGGGCCAGCTCCTTGGTGACTACCATGGACCTCATTCAAAGGAAACCTATCCCATGGGCCTGATGGGAAAGCGCTTTGAAACGTACGATAAAAGGATTTAATTTGCTCTACCTTCCAACCTAATTAAACTTGAAAACTAGCTAATTGGTACTTTGTACTTACAGCTCCGGCAGTGATGAAAGAAAGAGATAATTGGAATGGAGGAAGAAGGAGGAGGAGGAGAAGGAAAAGAAATTCAGGGGAGGGGAGTGAGACAGGAGCGAGGGAACAAGGTGCTTTGTAGAACTTGTCTGTTACACCTAATTTTTTTACTTTTCTTAATGCACTGGCTGGCTACTTTTAGAGACTACGTACTGGACTATATGGACCTTATTCTATAACAGTGATGGCTCTGGGTATCATAGTGGTAGCCACTGTCTCCACTAAACTACATATCCCCAAGGCCTCAAAATTATACCCACTTTACATGTGTGCATGGCTATAAAATGTCTGCACAGATTCCCAAACCACACAGGACAACTTATACAGGATTTTTCGGGGTGGAAATCTGCCACTTACTCCCACCTCACATCCATGGATTCAGCACTTGCTTCCCTCGAAGCCTGGGCTCCCTGAAATCCCATGTACCAGGTGCAATTGCAGAACTGACTGCGCTGAATCATTGCCAACAGCCTATTCCCAGATCTCACCTCACAGCCAGCCTTCTTCACCTTTCTGATTTGCTGCTGTCATCCAGGAGTGAACTGAGGTGTATAAACATTTCCCAGGGAAATCCACTCTCTGGTCAATACCGACAAATTGCACAGCAGAGAACTGGCTTGTTTACTGTATCAGTACAAAACACTTGAACTCCCAGCACTGTGCTGAGACATTGCTACCAACGAAGAATTTGCCCTGGGAATTGTCTTGATGCTGATCCCCCATCCCTTTCCATGGAAACCTGGCTCTCCCTTGCCTGGCAAGGACACCCCAGAGCTTCTGTTGGTCAGCGTCCCACATCCCACCTTCCCCTGTTCCTTAATTAAGAGCTCAGAGTTGTGGGGTTTTGAGTGACAGGATGCCACAGTCATTGGAATCACTGGAATGTGAGGCTCTGCTCCCACTGTCCTCAGCAGTGGCAGTCACTTTTCTTTCTCTTCCCTTCTCCATAAGCCACATTATCTTGTAAATAATATTTCTGCCTTGAGACAGCTCACTTACAGCCATGCTCAGGCAGACAGCTGACATGTTGCAATCCAAACCCCTGGACAGCATTTGAGATTGTGGCAGGGACTGCGACTGTAAAGAATTGTCCAGTCACTTTGGCTGGGGCATTTCCATGATGAATTGGCCCCTAATGGCTCTCTGGATGGCAGGTAGTGAGCAGAGAACATCAGCCTCCTGCTACTGCTGTAAATCAGTAGGTGTGTATATGTGTGTGGTGGAAGGAGAAAGAGGGAGAGGGAAATAAATAAATAAAGCTAAAATGAATCTCCAGGAACTTGAACAGGGCTGTGTAATAGCAGAAAGGGGCTAGGAAAATTTAAAGAGGGGGAAATGCAGCCATCAGTTTGCAGAAGAGGGAAAGGTAAATACAGGGCACTGGGTAAAGACGGTAAGGGGATGAGGAGAGGGAAAGAACAAAGGAGCACAAGGAGAAATGCAAATGTTTTGGGGTGTCTATCAGAGTACATCCTTGCCAGGCTCTCAGGACTATGGTATGAGTGTCCCACTGTTGGTACCCATCCCAGCTGCCTAAGATGGGGCTGTGTGGCGGTGCAGTGCTTCCACGGAACGGCAAGTACCAAAAACCAACACAGTTGTATGACAAGACCTGCCCCTACGTGTGCAGGTCTCTTTCCCGAGGACAGGCTGAGCCATCCTGCAAAAGTGTTGGTCACATCTTTGCAGGAGTCCAGCTAGGAAGCTGTGAAAGGTGACAGGGATAATTGCCAACAATAAGAGGAAACTCCAGGAGACAAGGAAGATAAATTAGAGATGAAGGTCCTGAGAGAGTAGGAAAGTGCAGAGAAGAGAAAAAAAAAAGGGAAGAGGTAGAGAGACACGTTTCTTTCTGCTGTGGGGGCTCGTCCCTCTTTGTTTTTGCTTTTTTTTTTTTTTTTTTTTTTTTCCTTTTTAAAATCTTCTTTCATCTGCATCCCCTGCTGTTTATTTCCTCAATCTCTGCTTCCTGGGGAAAAGCTGTGGCTATTATAGTTTGGAAGGCTCACCTGCAATTCAGCCTCTTTCCTTCCCTCCTCTGTCTGCATTGCCTCTTTAACAGGTGAAGTCAGAGGCACCAAGAGGATTTTTCTGGAGGGCAGGGTGGCTGCAAGAAGAGGTGTTGTAAGTCAAACAGGAGGACACTGGGAAAGACTCGGGAGAAGATGATAAGAACTGGCAGATGAGGATTCAGTTACATTGACAGGGCTTTTGGGCAGCCCTGGGAAGATGTTTGCAAGGCTTGTGAATCAGGATCAGAATAAATTGCCAGGACAGCTCAGGGGCCTCCAGACTGGAGTGGGAAAAGGCTTTGCCAATTAAGAATGCAAAACCCCTTGCTCTGTGTCATGCTCGAATAATTTAAAACTCTCAAAAAAGTTATGCGTGAAGCAGTTGGCAGTGAGGCAGGTACCAGAGAACCCAAAGGGGCTGAACGAACAGCTCAGCCTTATCTGGATGTCTAAGGGCTGCTGGGAACTCCTCGTTCCTGCTGGAAACTGAATTAATTCACAGTATTACAATTAAGGAGAAAAGAAGGACACCCCACCCCCCGTCTCTTTCAGAGAATTTCGTTCGTTACTTTATTCTCCCACAGCTCTTCTGGAGATGGAAGCAGACACAAGAAAGGAAGAGAAAGTGGTTATCTATCTGTAAAGCATCCTCCCCAGTCACCTGATGGTGTGTGTGTCTGGGTTTCCAAAAGTAACCGGTAACAGATGAGGATCTTTCTACCAGCCAGATCAATTAAACCATTTTGTGTGGTGCTGATACTGTAATTCACCAGTCCCAATGCTCCATTAAATCTCGTCCAGCAGTCCAACGCTGTCAGTTGCTCACATCTCCCAAACAAGTGAAGGATGTCCACGAGCCAAGAACGCCCATCCCAGAGAGATGCATCAGGCACAATTGCAGTGCGCAACTGACACATAGTTTCATAGCACTGGCCATGAAAAAACCCTTGTCCAAACAGCCGCAGGGCTGATGAGTCTGTCTGTATGGACAGAACCGTGGCTCAGATTTACTGCAAACAGCCGTGGTAGCGGTTCAAAGCACAGAGACAAACGGACGGGGCTGTCCACACGCACGGTGCCCACGGGGTGAAATAGCGCAGCTGCAGAGCTCAATAGTAAATAATAATAGAGGAACAATGAAGGCTTTGGAGAACCAGCTTGCAGGATAGCAAGAGAGATGTTCCCAAAGGGAACTTGAAGTGAGGCAAAGATGGATAAACTGGAGAGCTTCCAGAGAACGGTATGCCAGAGCAGAAGTGACTCACTCGCTATTGGTATGGAGGGGAGTGATGTGGAGGATTTTGCAAAAGGAAAGGAAAGAAGAGACAGCGTCTGTCACACTTTTGGAAATAAGGTCTCTTTCCTTAAAGCTACTTGTGTGGCTGGGACATTTGCATCATGAAGCAGTCTGGGTGTTCTTGGGATCAGGACATAAGAGCGGGATATGTTACATCCCCACCAAGGGTCTGCGCCTGTCTGGGATTGACTTTTTATGTAAAGCTGGGATCAGCCAGATAATTGTGCACTTGCTACAGTATATGCGCAGTGACATCCAGCCTGAGCAGGTGGGGAGGAGCAGATCTATGAAATAGAGTCCTGCACAAATTGCACAAGACGCTGTGGGGTGGCACAGAGGTGCTGGCAGGCAGGAAGGCTTCATTTGAATGAGAGGGCTAGGTCTCACACCGGTACTGTCTATTCTGACTGTCTGCCATGTATTCAGCTGCCCCAGGGAGAGCCTGAGCCCCATCTAATTGCTGGTGCACTAATTTGCATCCCCCAGGTAAATCTGGAAGCTGAGTCAGTCTCTGGGCCCCGTTTACTGCAGCTCTGAGTGAAGCTGGTTTGCTCAGAGAGGTGCACACTCTTCTCCCGTCCTTGCCTCCTCCTCGCTTCAACCTGATCCCTCAGTGCTTTGCAGAAAACCAGCACAACAACACACAACACCTCTGATAAGCCATTTGCTCAAAGATCTGCCTGCATCTGTAACCAATTGCAAAGTAGGGTTCCCTTTCCATTTATCACCTCCCCACACAAATCCCCACCTATTTCATGGCAGGCTAGCTAAGGCACTTAGCAGTGTGCTGCCTTGCTCACAGACACTTTGCAAATCAATGGGAAGGCATCGTGATTCTTCTCCTCTCTTTATGCTGGCAGCTTTGAAGCCCTTCTAGCTGCCAGCCTTGCTAGAGTTAATGTTACGTTTGCGCTCAGTAGCATCACTGCTCGCAGGCTGATACAGCCTGCATGTCCAAAGCAGCCTGTCCTGGCACAGTGCCAGCTCAAAGGAAGCCTGTCTGTGACCTGGACTGTCACCCTGAGCCAGTGGAAGTAGTCAGCACTTGCTGGACTCTTTCTGCCTGCTGAACCTTTGAGCAAGACAATGAGATCAGATGATGCATATTTATAATACACCCCACCTGACACATTCCAGAGAGCCTGAGACACGGCAAGTTCACAGAGCTAAATTAAACTGAGTTGAAAAGCTTGGCAGAACAAATACATCTCCAGTTTGGTTTTAAAGACAAGAGCAGGATTGGCTAATTTGAGACACGCTCCAATAGCACACACACCCCCAGGCACAAGCGGGTTCAGAGCCTCCTGACGCCTCGTGTTTTCAAAGAGTTAATGAAATGCTGTTCCCAGGAGAGCCGGAGACTGGAGCTGGTAGAGCTGATGGGCCAAAGGGTAGGATAAACAGCAGGGCTTGCAACTCACTGGAGATTTTAAAGAGATCTTGAGTCTGAGGGAGGAGAGGTGGGGTAGGTTTCTCTGGGGGCAGTTCCCTCGCTGTGTATATTAAGCGAATCCCTTGCAGGGACAGCTAAGCATCCAGAGGATAAAAGGGATTAAGAAGGGAAAAACACTGCTTGGAAAGCTGAGCCAGTGGCACCAGACCATTAGCATGTGAGGTCGAAGTGCCACCCTGCCTCCTCAGCAGCAGCATTTCCTTCATCCAGCAGAGCTGGGTCCAAATCTTTGTGCCCCTTCCTTTTGCCCTGGCCTGAAGTGAGAGGAGAAGGGGAACACATCATCTCCATCTCCTCCCACCTAAGCCGCGCTCAGAGCTTGCTCCAGCTCAGATCCTTGCCTGACTGCAGGTGGGGGTGACCAGGCTGCAAGAAACACCTGCGAAAGCACTTCAGGGTGAGCAGAATCCATCCCTGTGCAAACACAAATCAGTGTCTGATGGTCAGTTTGCTGTCTGCAGCACCACTTGACCCCTGCAGTATCCAGAACCAGCTCTGTTAGCCAGTGCTGTTCCTCTGGTGACATGGCGAGAGAAATCGGGGGAGTTAGACCTCAGCATGGGCAAGAGGAGCGATTTGGTTAGCAAAGGTGGCTGGCAGGGTTTTCTGAGCAGGAGGAGTGTCTGAGCTCCACTTGGTGATAAAAGCATAGCAAGAGCAGAGCTGATCCAGTCACCCTCCCCATCCCTGCCTCCCAGACACTCCTCCAGCCACAGAAAGGGCTCAGGACCTCGCCTGCTAGCAAGAGAAGGTGCCTCTGGTTTTGCGTCACCCCACGAGCTGGAGATGCAGCCAGCCAAACAAAGGTTAAACACCAAAGCGAAGGCAGAGCTGCTCTTCTGCCTCTATGCCCTGATATAAGTCAGAAGGAATTTTAAAAGCCGTCACAGCCTCTCCCCAGGGGTGTTTGTTGATGTAACTCTCATTTACAAAATTAGCCACCACACATGTGAGTGCCAAGCCATGGCTGCGGTCCTGCCGCTGCACAGGGCTTCAGCCTCATTCCCCTGGAAATCCCCCCTGCTCCGGCGGGGATGCTCGCCTCCCACACAGGGCTGCTCCGCTGCCTGCTGCACCTCCCCGTGTCTGGACCCAGCAAACGGATGCTGGGGGGTCTCGGTTATATTGCGTGTGTTTTGAGCGGGGCCAAAACCCAGTGTCGCCAAGGGTGGTTAAGCAAACAAATGCTCTCTGTGTTGTCCTTCCTCTCCCTCCCACAAGTGGCAATCCCTCACAACTGCCAAGCCCCTCTAGGAGTGACCTGATACATCCCCTCTCTAATTCCTGTCTGCTGCAGACCAGATGACTGGGTATCCCCTGGATCCTGAGTGCATTTGGAGCGTGGGTATCCCACTGTCTAGGTACTAATCACCACATCCCTTTAAGATCTCTGCCCACTTCGCTTTCCTCTCTAATTTCTGCTCGCCCAACCGGCACTTAAAGATTTTGCAAACCACCTGCCTGTCTGATGAGGTTTTGGGAGAGCTTGGCAGTGTGATGCAGATCCAGCCCTTGCTGGGGTGCCTGCTTTGAAGAGCATGCCCAACTGCAAGTGGACACATGGATATGCTTGATATTAGTGGAGATTGCGCACACATTCCAGCAAAGGCAATTGCTTTGCCATTCACCAAGGGTGGAGGCATCTCCGCTCTCTCCAGTAATGACCAGCTTTCTCCCTTTCCTCTCCTGCAGAGGAAGCAACAGAGTCATCCTTGGTTAAGTAGCATCTGGTTAAGTAGCTGCTGGCAGCAAAAGCATGTCTGGAATGCGGCTTTAACTCCTGGTGACCTTCCCTTGCAATGCTTCCCAGTGGCCACTAACAAGGATGGGGTTTGGATAGCAGCAATAGGAGCAGTGTGTTAACCCCATGGGATCCAGCAGAGATGAGGACTGACTTCTGCAGAGTAGCTGTTGTAGTGGGAGGTCCCCTGCAGATACCTCTTACTGGGCTGTTTTTTCTTCTATTCCTGGAGCAACATGTAGCAGTTGTTAAACAGCACCTGGAAATACGGTTTGAGAGCTTAGGAAGGAAACGTTTTCTCTGTGTCAAAGCACAGAGCTTAGCAAAGAAGTTACTGTGCAACAGAGCGAGCCAGTTGTTCAGAGGCTGCGGGAGCAAGCGGTTATTTGCAACGGTGCCCACCCGTAGAAGCCGAGCCCCTCTGTATGTGCACAGGCATGCTACATCACCGCGGTTTCCACCCAGCCAAGGAATATCTGCATTAACTCCGGATTCTGGGACGTCCCTGTCTCTCTGTGCCACTCGATGGCCCTAGCAAAGAGGGGCCAGACATGACCTTGTTGCCTCTAACCCATCAATCCAAATCCAGCAGAAACCTCACCCTGCCCTTTCTCCACCCCACTTGGCCAGCTCCACAGACCCCTCTGCCTTTCCAGAATCGGGGGCTTCACAGCTCAGTGCAGCAGTATGGAAAGTACCCCAGCCTGTTCTGGGGGAGAAGATGGGCCCTGGAGAAGATGGGAAATGCTATCTGACGTTTTCTCTGCCTCCCAGCCCTTAATTTTAGTTCTGCTTCATTTCCTTGCAGCTCAGCAGAGTAATGAACAATCAAATCCCTTTAGTAATTTATTTCTTGTGCTGTACAGTTTCGAGGAGGTGATGACACTTGAAATTGCCTCTCCTGGAGGGATGAAGGGGCCAGATCCTGAACCCCATTACACCAGAGTGTGTCTTTCTTGATCTTAGCAGCCTGCCATAGCTGCCCAGAGCACAGCATGGTCCCAAATCCATGTTTAGCCAGAGATACAGCCCTGCTCCCTTGATGAGTCCATTAAGGTCATGCTATTACAAGCAGCCACCAGATGAATTCTGTCAAATAGAAGGTACAGGGACTGCAGCTCAGACTCTTATCATTTGCGTTAATAGAGTTAATTTGCTCAACAATCTTCAGCAGCCCTTCTGGGAGGTCTCGATCTGCTTGGTCACTTGCCCTGGGCCGTATTTGTCTCCTGTTGTCTCTGGGGTGCTTAATAGCACTGGGCAGCTGTATCTTGGATGTCCCCAAAGGATGAGATCAGCTCTCTGTTGGTATCTATGCAGAGAGACGGCTGGGAGTTAGGTGCAGACACAGGGTATGTGTGGCAGGGTGAGGAGGAACTGCCCTCCTTCTGTCACCTGGCCAAAAGTGCATGAAGAGTTGTGCAAATGGGAAGGTGGACAGGGCTACAGTTCCCCCACCTCCCCTGCTAGCTGCAGCAGCAAGGAGGGCTGGAGGCTGCTGTGCCTCTTCACACACACCCATCCCTTCTCTCCCCTCCCACAGCTTCCCAAATACCCCTGAGACCTGCTGCAGTCCAGACAGAAGAATGACTCTTCAGCTCCTGGAGCAGGGAGCTGCCAGTCATTCTGGAGCGATGTGCCAGAATGGAGCTATTGGATGCTCGTGTGGCTCTGACCTGGACTCTGGTGCCATTGCCTCCCCTCCTGCTCCTCACATGCATCTTCCTGACTGGCAGCGCTGAGGGTGAGATCTGCTTCTGCCAAGCCAGGACAGCGGCTGTGCCTGCACTGACTGTGCCAGGGCAGCTGCAGCACGTCCCCGGCTGCCCCCATTCAATCATGCTCCAGCAGAGGGACAGTGATACAGAAGGCAACTCAGACCACGTTCCTGACCCTCTTCCTGATTTCTCCATCCTGTTAATGGCAATGAAAGACTCCTAACATACCTTCCTTCCTAACTTATCAAAAGCCTTCCAAGCTCTGCAGGATAGTCTCTGCCTTAGCAGGTAACCAGTATTTAGCCACGTAACCTCACTCAGCTGGGTATTTGTTAGCATGCACATGGGGAGCCTTCCTCATCTCTAGTACAGGTCAAATGGAAAAGCTGGGTATGAAAGAGAAGTTGTGAAGGACAGGTGATTGATACAAAAGCTAGGGTTACCCTGGGGAATACAATAGGAATAACCAAAATCTCCTCTATAGGCACTTTACCGGATGGATATGGTCAAGAGGATAGTAATGATTCAGAAAAGGCAAAAGATTTGAATAACTATTCATGACCGGTCTCTGGAGACCAACAGACATTTGTTTGTGGTTTCTGAGATGACAAAACAATATCTGCATGTTTGAGGAGTACAAGCTGAGGAGCTTGCTGGACACCATCTCCTTGGATACTTCACTTATAAGCAAACAGGTTGAAAGACTTAGCTGAGGAGATCCCTAACTCACTGCTCTTAGTTTTTACTAGTTGTTAAAATAGTTAAATTCTAGAAGGTTAAATTCTAGCAGACTGGAAGAGGACTGAGAATGACTTGAATACTACAGGGTGATTTGCTGGCACAAAAGAAAAGCCTAAGACAGGTTCCAGTTAATAAAGAATTAAAAGGCAGGAATACAGTCGATGCCAGTCTACATGGTTCATGGGAAATAGATCTTGTCAGTCAAACACAATGCCATCTTTTGCCTACTAAACCAGTCATCTCATCAAAGTAAGTGTAGAGATGGAATAGAAAGTAGATTAAGGATTGCTAACTGACAAGTCTTAGAAGGAGTTGTCAAGAGGGAATCGCTGTCAGTGGGCACATTTCTACAGAGTCCGCAAGGAGGGGTGGCGGGCCAGATGCTGCTCAGTCCTTTCACAGGGCTTGCGGGAACAACGAGCACCTCAGTGCCTTAGCAATCCCTGGATGAGACAGGGGTCGGCGGATTTGTAAAGAAGCCCGTTAATAGACACAGGACATTGTAATTCAGCCGTTGCAATACTCTGTATCCCTGCTGAAGCACCTGTATTTTCAAAAGGAAGAGGACCCAGAAGGGAGGAATAGAGAAGAGGCCTGAGTACAGCTTTTCGGTAAGTCTATTGAAAGTGGACTTTAAACGATGTTCCTTAACATCCCCCTGGCGAGAAAGAAACCGGTGACAACCTGCAGCAGGGGAACAGGGGAACAAGCAAGGGCTGGGAATTGAATGCAGGAGTCCCAGAGGCTGCCAGAGCCGATCAGTCACAAGGTCACGCTGAAACCCACGGACAAGCCTTCCCCGCCTCTAAATCTCTTTCTCCCCACCGTAATCCCCTGCTGTGTGCCAGCCTTTTTTGGCTCAGCAGTCAGCTGAATGCTGAGAGAGGGGAGGTGACCCCCTCTCTGACACAGGGAAGGTTGTGGGCCTTAAGGAAAGAGCATTCTAGGGGGGGGGAAAAGGGTCTCAGAGCCCCCGTGGAGGGTGCAGAGCTGCTGCTCAGCTCCTCGGTGGGGGGACAGGCTCCACACATCCTCCTCTTCAGCTCCCCCTGTTCTGTTGCTCAGGTAACACTTTCAAGGCAGGTCCTCCAAGCAAATTTTTAGGTCAGTTATAATTGGGAAACCTTGCATGGAGCTATAAAACATCAGTTAATATGCTGGAACTATCTAGTTAAATGCCAATTATAAAACCCCATAAGCTCCTCAACTCAAATATATTAATAACATAATTAAACATTTATTGCTTATGCAAATTAAAAGTTAAGTTAATCGGACATCAACGAAACCCCAGGAAGTGACCATTTAAGTGACTAATTTCTATTTAATTATGTTTCCTTCCTATTATAAAGCCCCCATGCCATTAGTTCTGGACTGCTCTGCAGTGTTTACTCCAGCCATTCAGACTCGGCATTCCCACTCCGGTATCCATTCATAATACCAGACAGCTGCAGCGGTCGTATCAACAGCCGTGGCCCTCGTACAGCTGGCAGCAGCTGGATGGTGCCCCTCCTACTTGTTGCTCCTTCTCCTACCTCCTCCTTGGCTAGGCTACCAGAATGGGCACAGCCAGAATTAAGTCTCCTCCAGATTCTGCAGATCCAGGTGGGATAGAGGAATGGCTATGCGCCAGAGCCATGGAAAGGGACCTGCTGGGGATGGTGACAGCGAGCATGTGTTTGTATACGTCCCATTGGCAGAAGTGTGCTCCAATGAGCAAGATAAGGATATAGATCTCTGGATTCAGATCTCCCAAGTCCAGCTCTGAGCCTTCTCCCTGGTCCCCTGCACACCTTCGCTGAAGTCATTTCACTTCTCTGTATCACCCCCGCTCGGGGAAGGGCACTCTTCTGCACAGCGGGGAAATTACAGACCTCGGGGGATGAGTGTTTCATGATGGGATCGGCTCCTTGGGCGGACAAAACTGTGTGCCAGCAGAAAGCTACTGTAAAAGCAGTAACTGAAAGGGCTGGGAGCTACAGCAGGACAATGAGATGAGGCCAGGAGATGGGAAATGAAGCGTTTTTTTCCTCGTGGGATGGAGACATTTCCCCTGGCGAGCACAGGCTGTGCAGCCAGGGCCATACGGATGGACTCCTTCCCTCCAAGTGACAGGCAATCAGTTAAACCTGACAGGTGTGATGCTGGCAATTTTCTTTTCAAAACTGTGAGATAAACAGGCTGGCAGGAGTTTGAGAGGAACAGAGAGATAAGGGAGAAATGGAAACATTCAGGTACCCTTTTGCCATGGGGCTAGCGGTGGCTCACAGGCAGATGGATGGGGGAAAGAATTCACTTTGCAAAACCCCAGATATACCAGGGACTCAGGTGCAAGGCTAGGAGCAGGCTTGACAACCAAGCACTAATGAAACAGCGAAAGCCCTTCCTCTCACAGCCTCTCAAAGGGTACTGCCTTTGATCTCCTAAGATTTGATCCATACTCATCTCCTGGGATTTAGCTAGCACTGAACTGCTCCTCCTGATCTCACCGGCAAACTACAGGACAGTGTTTTCTGCAAAAAGAGCATTTAGTGCCTCTTTCCATGCAAGCCATTTTCCTCCCCAAATTCCATACAGTTCAGACAAAACCTCTGCCTGTTTCCTACGAGGATCTGGGTTTGGTTCAGCAGTTGTGAAACGTATGGAGCAGGGAGTGTGCCTGACTCACCTGGCGCTGGGCTTAGTCAGATGAGGCCACAACATTTGCCTCAGCTGCCGAGGCTAAGGGAGCAGCTCCAATGGCTGGTATCCATAAATTACTACCTTTCAATAACTCAGCCCCTGGGGGGGGATACAACATTTTAAACCTACATTTTAATCATGTACACATTTATCTTGCTGTGCCCCTGCTTTGCCTGCACGGCCATGCCTGACTCCGATTTCTGCTAGCTAGTATGTAAAATTTTAGGAGTGCAACACATACTCAGGTTTTTTTACAGGCTGATCCTTGTTCTGCAAATACTATGTAAGAGAGAGCTTGCAACTAAACACGTCTGGGAAGGCTGTGAAATGCCTTGTTTGGAGGAGGAGTGAACCAGCCCTCCTCGCCTTCTGCCAGGCACCGCTGAGGGCATTTGAGGCTCAACAGCACTTCTCCGTGTCACAGGTCCCCCAGCTGGAATACATTTGCATAAAGTAATTTCCTCTAACAAATATGTTCATACAAATCAAACTTAAGATTGCAAATACTCTGAAACCATGAAAAAACCTAATCAAACATATTTGTTACTACAAGTAATTCACCCAGCACTGTTCTAAACTGGTGAGTTAGTCTCTGAGTTCAATTTATCCAGCACCAGCTCTAGGAGACTTAAATGTGTGACCTTGAGTGCTCCAACTTGAACTCGACCATAGATTGCTTCTTACCTCACAATGAATTTTGGATTGAAGCTCACATATATCTGGACTGATGCTCTATGACCTGACCTGTCTCCAGTGCCCCTCAGGCTCCCACCCCTTCACAGCTAGCCTGGTTTATCATCTCCTGGTGACACCGCCTTTTCCTCTGTCTGTGGGAGCCCTTCGGCTCTTGCACTTCCAGTTTTGAGTCTGCCATGAATGTGGATCCCTGGGAGATCCATCTGGTTTTGAGTGTTGTCCCAGGTTGCCTGGTAATTCCCTGCTTACACTGGACTACATCTCACTCTCCCTACAAATCCTACTTGGGTCCCATGCATTGGTATGGGTGGAAATAACTGCACTGTAGTCGGAAAAGTTGGACTTGCACCAACTGGGAACCTGGTTCTGTATCTTCTTCATGGACACTTCAGTCCTGATGTCTGTGCACATCTCCCTCCCAGTTCCAGGGAGGTAAGTGTGATGGTGTTTGTTCTGGTCTAGACTGGCTCGCTGCTGCTGGACCATGCTCAGCAGTGGGCATACAGCCTAAGGGCAAACACGAGCTTCTTGCTCATCTCCTGCCCTGATCCAGCTCCTCCCCTGACCCCGCTGGCACCTCTGCTGATCGTCAGGGCTCTGAAGTTGCTTCTGTGGCCAGCAGCGCTCGCCTGCAGAGATGTGGCTTTGAGAAGAGATCCAAGCCACGCTGCCATTTTTCCATGGGCTACAGGCATTGCTGGCATTCCCATCCCCAACGTGTTTCTGTTTTGTTCCAGAGAAACACAATACTTAGGGGCACTGCATGGGAGTCTGTTCCCGCTGTGTTCAGCTCTCTGCAACCTGAGCTGCTGAGAAGAGGCCCCATGCAATGGGTTTTATCCATTATCGCTTAACTGTAAGACATGGCCTGGGAAATCAGCGCAGCATTTCCCAGGGGTTCATCCCAGCAGGACCATGGGCAAAGATAGCCCCTCCTATCCTGCTTTCCATCCTAGACCCCCCATCTCAGCTCTCTGGTGCTCGTTTTCTTCCTCTCCTTTCTCCCCACCCCCAAACTTGGCTGATGTGGCTGAGCTGGCTGCTGGGGATCCACTTCTGTAGGATGCTGCATTGCTGCCATTGTCAGTCCTTAGGGCTACTGTCCTGAACTGCAGCTGAAGCAAAGCTGCACTTCCAACAGCTGTCATTACTAAGAGGAGCTGGCAGAGAGGGGCAAATGAGAGGAGTAAAATATGTGGATATATAGATACAGCCCACATAGCGGTCACAACTCTGTTGGCCACGCTGAAGCCTGATAACAAGTGTTCCTGGCTTTTCCTCCCTTTTCATCTGAGGAAAGCCTCCTCCAAGGCTATCTTTAACCTCTTCCAAGGCGAGATGCCCAGCACACTCCTTTTTCAGCCGAATGTCTGAGAACTGGCTTCACTAGTGGCGTGGGGTTTGGAGGGAGCCTGTGCCAAGCAGCACACAATGCATTGATCATCGAGCCTGGTATCAAAGAGCCTCCTGCTGCTCTGGCACATGCTACACGCCTGCTTTGCTGCTGACAGGGAATGAACAGTCTGCACCAAACCACTCCTTTCCAGCCTAATCCTGAATGCTTCCCTCTCCATCCAGCTCAACTCTTCAAAACAGAGACCAGTTCAAGTTCAGATCTGGATCAGGATCCCTCTCACACTGGGGAGTGCTGCGTTTTAGTTCAGATCTCCAGCAGATCACCCACAGGCTGAAGCTGGCTGTAAAGATCCCTTCCCAGGGAGTATTCCGCTCTCAAGGCCAGGGGCACGGCAAAGTGCCTGCTGATATCCCTGCAAGGATGGGCATGCACGTTTCCTCTGATTTCTTGCTTGCTTTGTCTCTCCCTCCCTTGAAAAAGCCTGGGTCTTGCAGAGCTGTCTGGCTCGATTTTTGGGAACAAGGCTTTTTTTGTAGCATGTATTTAGTCAGGAAGCAGGAGGAAAGGGGAAAGGCAAACTGTTCTTCCCAGTGCAGGGATCAGTAAGGGAGATGCAGGGATGCAGTTTGACTGATCTCACCTCCCACTGGACCCGTAGCATCCCTACAGCATTTAGATGTTTTTGATGCACGATCGTCATGGTAGTCCAGCATCACACTATAGGAACATCCTGTTGTGTCAAATCAAAGGTTGGCCTAGACCAGCATCCTGGCCCTGACCACAGCTAAGTACACATGCCTAGAGAAAATGAAAGAAGAGAACAAGTGTGGACTGACATTTTTCCAATAGCCTGTCCCATCTGCTATAGCAAACAGCAACTTAATAACTTTCTAAGCTAGAGACAGTCGGAACTTTGAATAGTTTTTGATGAATTTTTCTTCCCTAGGTTTCTCTAGCCACTTTTTCAGCTCAGGTTAGCTTTTGGCATCAGCATCATCCTTTGACAAGGAATTTCACTGCTTACATCGATAAGGGGAAACGCTCCCACTTCCTCTTGTCTATCTTGAATCTGCTGTCCAGAAATTTCGCGCAATACCACTTATGGCAATGGCAAAACCAGTCATTCCCTGCCCACCTTCTCCAGGCCGCTTGTTGTTTTGGAGATCTCTTAACCCTTAGCCTTCAGCCTTCATCTGCAAGCAACTCCCGTTACAAAATACGGCATATCATGGGAACAGACCGAGCTTGGTGGAAAGCAGATGCCATTCTGTGGCACGGAAAGCAGTTCTGCTACTGTGACTCTCCTTACAGCTACCAGTCACAGGTTGCGGAACGACGCAGTCATAGATGCACACAAAAAAAAGGAGAATGTCTCTTTTTTTAAAATTCTTTATTTATAAAAAAGTACATTTTTTTCCACAGCTGAGCCACTATTGGTTTTTATACAAGTAAAAGGAAGGGTGATGCCACAC